>PVJN01041708.1:0-18623 GCA_004026805.1 Lasiurus borealis | reverse complement strand
AAAATTAAGTGAATTAAAAATTTGATCAACAGAATAAACTGGTGAATATAATAGAATCAGGAGCACAGAAAGGGAGTGGACTGATAATTCTCAGGGGGAAAGGGGTGAGGGGTGTACAGGGAGAGACTGGACAAAAATCATACACCTATGGATGAGATCAATGGGAGGGAGCTAAGGGCAGAGGGAGGGGTGGGAGCTGCGTAGAGGGGTGCTATGGAGGGGAAAAAAGAGAAACAAATGTAATAATCTGAATAATAAAGATTTAATTAAAAAAAAAAAGAAGGAAAGAGAAGGTGCTGACAGCAGCAAAAAAAAAAAGAACTCCCTGGAAGAATTCAGCAGTACACTAGAAAAAACTGAGGACTGACTCAGTGAATTAGAAGACAAGGTAGGAAAAAATACCCCCATTTAGAACAGAAAATGAAAAAAAAACAACACACAAACATTTTAAAGCAGGAAGAGAGTCTAAGAGAGCTTTGGACAACATGAAACATAACATTCACATTATAGGGCTACCAGAAAGAGAAGAATTTAAGCAAGGAATAGAAAACCTGTTTGAAAGAATAATGGCAGAAATTTCCCTAACCTGGTGAAGGAAAAAGTTACTTAAGTTCTGGAAACAAAGTCCCAATCAAGATGAACCCCAAAAGACCAACATCTAGACACATAGTAATTAAAATGGCACACTTTAAAGGCAAATAAAGAATCTTCAAGGCTGCAAGAGATAGAAAGTTACCGACAAGGGAGCTCCCATTAGACTGTCAGCTGACTTCTCAATAGAAACACTTCAGGCCAGAAGGGAATGAAAACCTAGGGACTGACCCCAAGATTACTATATTCAGCAAGATTAGCATTCAAAATGGAGGGTAAAATAAAGAGCTTAGCAGATTAAAAAAAAATGTTAAAAGAGTTTATTAACATACCACATCAGCACTGCAAGAAATACTAAAGGGAATGTTGTAAAAAGAAGAAGTAGAGAGAAAGAGAACACAGGTGTAAAGAATAAGAATGGCAATAAAGAAGTACTTAATAATAATCTGAATTTTAAATGGATTAAATCCTCCAATCAAATCACATAGGTTAGCTGAATGGATAAGAAAACATTACCCATATATGTGTTGTCTACAAGAGACCCACCTCAGGACAAAGGACCAACACAGAATGATAATGAAGGGATGCAAAAAAAAATACTTTACAAACAAATGGAAATGAAACAAAATCTGGGGTAACAATACTCATATCTGACAAAATAGACTTCAAAGTGAAGGCCATAACAGGAGATAATGAAAGCCATTTCATAATAAAACAAGAGAATATAACTTCAGTAAACATATAGGCATCCAATACTGGAACATCCAAATATATTTTTAAAAACTGGAATGTTAAGGGAAAGATTGACAAAAATAAAAGCATGGTAGGAGACTTTAACGCCCTACTAATATCACTGGGTATTAGTATCCAGACAAAACATCAAGAAGGAAACAGTAGTCCTAAACGACACACTAGATCAGATGGAATTAATTGACATTTTACCCCAAAGCTAGAGAATATACATTCTTCTCAGAATTTTCAAAATAGACCACATTTTAGGACACAAGCTAAGTCTCTAAAAGTTCAAGAAATCATATCAAGCATCTTCTCAGTTCATAATGGCGTGAAATTAGAAGAACTACAATAAAAACACTAAAAACATTCCAACACCTGGAGGCCAAATAGCATTAAACAATGAATGGGTTACCAAAGAGATCAAGGAAGAAATAAAACATCCTGAAACAATTGAAAATGAACACACAGCAATCCAAACCCTATGGGACATAGTGAAAACAGTCCTGAGAGGGAATCATTACAGGCCTACTTCAAAAAATAAGAAAAAATTTTATTGAGCTATCTAACACTAAATTTAAAGAATTAGAAAGAGAACAATAAGAAAAGCCCAGAGTATGAAGAAGAAAGGAGATAATAAAGATCACAGTGGAAATAAAGGACATAGAGCAGTGGTTCTCAACCTGTGGGTCGCGACCTCTTTGGGGGTCGAACAACAATTTCACAGGGGTTGCCTACGACCATTGGAAAACACAGATACGATTCATAACAGTTGCAAAATTACAGTTATGAAGTAGCAACAAAAATAATTTTATGTCTGGGGGTCACCACAATATGAGAAACTGTATTAAAGGGTTGCGGCATTAGAAAGGTTGAAAACCACCGACATAGAGTAAAAAAACCACTACCAATACAAAATATAATAAAATCAAGAGCTTGTTCTTCGAAAAGATAAAAAAGATTGGTGAACCATTAGCCAGACTCATCAAGAAACAGAGAGGACCCAATAAATCACAAATGAAAGAGGTGAAGAAGTAACAAATCACCCCAAAGAAATACAAAGGTTTGGAAAAATGTCTATGACCAGCCATATTCCAATAAACTGGACAACCTGGACAAACTTCCAAAAGTCAGGAAGAATCATAAAACATGAATAGGCTAATAACTACTGATGCAATTGAAGCAGTAATAAAAAACAAAAACAAAAAAACCTACCTGCAAACAAAAACCCTGGTCCAGACAGCTTCACGGGAGTTTTACCAAACATTCAAAGAAGAACTAACGCCTACTCTCCTCAAACTACTACAGAGAATTCAAAAGGGAGGAACACTTCCAAATTTCTTTTATGAGGCCAGCATTATACTAATTCCAAAGCCATATAAAGACACTACAAAGAAAGAGAATTATAGGCCAATATTCCTGATGAACATAGATGCTAAAATCCTGAACAAAAATATTAGCAAATCAGATCCAGCAATATCATAAAAAGTTCATACACCCTGATCAAGTGGGATTTATTCTGGAGATGAAAGACTGGTACAATATTTGCAAATAAATAAATATGATACATCACAAACAGATTGTAAAACAAAAATCCATGATTAATGATGCAGAAAAAGCATTTGACAAAATTCAATACCCTTTTATGATAAAAACTATCAGTAAAGTGGGAATAAAGGGATCATGCCTTACCATAATAAAGGCCCGTGTATGACAAACATACAACTAACACAATACTCAATGGGCAAAAACTAAAACCATTTTCCCTAAGAATAGGAACAAGACAGGAATGTTCACTTTCCCCACTCTTAATTAACATAGTACTGGAAATCCTAGCCATAGTGAGCAGACAAAGTCTAAGGAAAACTAATTTTGTGCAGATTGCATGATATTGTACATAGAAAAACGTAAATATTCCATAAAAACTGCTATCTATAATAATAAAAGGGTAATATGCTAATTAGACTGGACATCTTCCAGATGTCCTTCCTGATGAAACTGGGGGCTAAAGGGAAGCCAGTCTGGTCCCAGGTGCCTGTGGGCAGCCCAAGGGAAACCAGCCCGAGTCCTGCATGCCTGCTTGCAGCTGGAGGAGGGAAGCTCATGTCCTGGGTGCCAGAGGGAAGCCAGGGGAAGGAAGCCAAAATCCAATACCCTTTTGCACAAATATTCATGCATCGGGTCTCTAGTGTTTAATAAATGAATTCGGCAATGTAGCCAGATACAAAATTAACACCCAGAAATGGGTGACAGTTTTATACACCAATAATGAACTTACAGAAAGAGAAACTAAAGAAGAAAAATCCCATTTACCATTGCAACAAAAAAAATTAAGATAGTTAGGAATAAACTTAACCAAGGAGGTAAAAGACCTGTATTCGGAACAATACAAAATATTGAAAAAAGAGATAGAGGGAGATATAAACAAGTTGAAGAATATACCGTGTACATGAATTGGTAGAATCAACATCATTAAAATGTCCATACTACCCAAAGCAATCTACAGATTCAATACAATCCCTATTAAAATACCAACAGCATATTTCATAAACCTAAAAAACTCCTGCCAAAACCGGTTTGACTCAGCGGATAGAATGTCAGCCTGCAAACTGAAAGGTCCCAGGTTTGATTCTGGTCAAGGGCATGTACATTAGTTGTGGGCACATCCCCAGTAGGGGCCGTGCTGGAGGCAGCTGATTGATGTCTCTCTCATTGATGTTTCTAACTTCTATCCTTCTCTCTTTCTCTCTGTGAAAAATCACTAAAATATATATTTACAAATCTAAAAAAAAAAAAACACTCCAAAAATTTATATGGAACAGTAACAACAAAAATACCCAAATAGCTGCAGCAATTTTGAGAAAGAACAAAGTTGGAGGAATCACTATATCAGATACCAAGTTATACTACAAAGCTACTGTACTCAAAACAGCATGTTACTGACACCAGAATACGTATATACTAGTAGATCAATGGAACAGAACAGAGAACCCAGAAATCAACCCAAACTATTATATTCAATTAATATTGGACATGGAGACAAGGTCATACAAAGAAGTAATGACAGTCTCTTCAATAAATCGTGTTGGAAAGATTGGATAGGTACATGCAAAAATTTAAACTAGGCCACCAACTTATACTGCACACAAGAATAAATTCAAAATGTATGGAAGACTTTAATTGTTTAAGTCAGGAAACCATAAAAATCTTAGAAGAAACCATAGCAGTAAAAGCTAAGACATCTCTCATAGCAATATGTTTGCTAATACATCTCCTAGGGCAGTGGTTGGCAAACTGGCTTGTGAGCCACATACGGCTCTCAGCTCTGTTAACTAATGAATCTGCCGACCACTGACCTAGACTCTCGATTCCAATAATTACAGGCTATTGTTGTTCTTGTGATTAAGCCCCCATCCCAATGGGCAGCAAATTCATTAGTCAACAGAGCAGCAAACCGCAGCTCCTGAACCTCATGTGGCTTGTGTTCCACAATTTACCAACCACTGTCCTAGGGCAAAGGAAACTAAGGAGAAAATAAACAGATAGGACTACATAAAAATAAAAAGCTTCTGAATAGCAAAATAAACCATCAACAAAGTGAAAAAAGAGCCCACTATATGGGAGAACACATTTGCCAAAGATAAGGGATTAATTTCCAATGTATAAAAGGAACTCACAGAACTTAACAAAAGAAAGACAATCTAATTAAAAACTGAGCACAGGGCCTAAATAGACACTTATCCAAAGTGGACATACAGAAGGCAAGAGACATATGAAAAATGTTCAAAGTCACTAATCATCAGAGAAATGCATATTAAAACAGCAATGAGATTTAAAACATCCTCACCTGTTAAATGGCTATCATCAACAAATCATCAAATGACAAGTGTTGGTGAGGATGTGGAGAAAAGGGAAACCTACTACATGGCTGGTGGGAATGCAAACTGGAGCAGCCACTGTAGAAAAAATGTGGTGTTTCTTCAAAAAATTAAAAATGAAACTCCCATTTGGCCCAGTAATCCCACTTCTAGGAATATAGCCTAAGAAATCAGAAACATCAATCAGAAAGAATATATGTACCCCTATGTTCATAGCAGCTCAATTTACAATAGCTAAAATCTGGAAATAGCCTAAGTGCCCATCAATAGATGATTGGGTAAAAATAAAACAGTATTACATTTATACAGTGGAATACTATGTAGCTATAAAAATGAAAGAATCTTACCATTTGCAATAGCATGGATAGACATAGTGAGTATTTTGTTGAATGAAATAAGCCAGTTGGAGAAAAATAAATATCACATGATCACACTCATATGTGGAACCTAATAAGCAAACTGATGAACAAAATAGATCTAGAGAGGTAGAAACATTTAACAGGCTGATGAACTTCAGAGGGAGGGTAGGGCTTGTGGGTGGGTGTGGATTTACTTGGAAACTTCTATGCATACTAGAAGCCCAGCACATGATTCGAAATCATGTGGTGCCACCCACCCTTGAGTTGTGGGTCTGGCCCTGCCTTGCTCCCTGGGCCCCACAGCAGCCGTGGCCCCTGCTAATCAGGCCCTTCCCCACGCTGCACGCAACCTCCTCCTATCTGGTCAACCTGTTATGGCATTCTGGTTAATTAGCATATTTCTCTATTTTTTCATATATATGTATATAGATATGCATAGCCCATGGACCCAGACAATAGAGTGATTAAGTTCTGGGAGGATTGGGTATGGGGTATGGAGTCTGTGGCAGAAAAAAAAAAAAGAAAGTGGTCATCTGCAATACTTTCAACAATAAAGATAAATTTAAAAAATAAAAATACATATTAAAAAAACAAAATAAAGAAATTATATAATCAAGGAAACCTAAGGGTCCACTGGTTTCTTGGCTAAGCTTCTTGGTGATGGTCATACCATTTTCGAAAAGGAGAACAACAAGGAAGGAACAGGTTTTCATTTTAAAGCAGGGATTCTGTTTTGGCCATCATGTTTGAGGTGCCTATTTTACCTTGAGGTGGAGCTTTCATAAAAATACTTGGACCTGTGTTTAGAACTCAGGGGTGAGAAGTTTAGGAGTTATCAGTATTATGTGTAGAATTTAATGTCATGGTGTTGAGTGAGATCATGTATATAGAGATGTAGATACAGAAGAAAGAAGGTTAGGAAGTGATCCCCAGTGGTCTCCAACACTAACAGGCTGGGTAGATGAGAAGCATCTGGTAGCTTTGTTGAAGGAGCCCTAGGAAAGGTTGGAGGAACACCAAGAGAATGTGATACCATGGAAGCTGAATGAACCAAAAAATTGAGAGTAGTGGAAGGGGCCTGAGAGAGAGGAAGATAAAAATAAGTGGAAAGGATAAGACACTGGTGGTCTTATTGTAGCTACAGAGGAAGTTTAGTGGAAGTAGTGATATAAGATAATTTGAGGTTGGTACATTATGGTCAGAGAGTTGTATATTTTAGATGGAACATGCCTAGATGTGAAGGTCCAGGGTTTGTCTTGGTCCTTGGGTTACTTTGTTATAACTGAGGGACAGTATTTTGCTTTGACACAGTAAGACAATCAAGAATCTAGGATATCAAATGGGATGTTTACATAGATTATGATCATCTACAGTGAGGGTAGCACTTGAGGTTAAAGAGTAAGACTATATAAAGCTGTCACTGCTATGTAGGTCTGTTACTTGGTAGAAAACATGGTCAAGGGATGATGATAAGTGTTGGAGCATTATAGCATGAGCCTCAGAGAGAAGGAACTGCTTTCCAAGCACTGAGCAGTAAGGGTCTGGACTTGCTTGGAAAATTGCAAGAAGCCTGCCCTGCATCTTGCCTGACAGGCACAGTTTTGTGCGTGAATTTAAGAGACAGCACTACCAGTGAACTCCAATTCATGTTCTATAAATAGTTTATAGATGTGTTAGTGAATTGTGTATTATAGAGTTGGGTTCTGGGAAGTTCAACTGAAAGACTGGGGGGGAGAAGAGAATATTGGAAGGCAAAGGATTACAGAACATTGTCAGGATGAATATCAAAGATCAAACAAAATACTGAACTTCTGCCTGTTGCTCTTAAAACATATTTCATAATACTTAACTTTTAGCATGACCCTATTATGAAATGCCTTTCAGGATGAGCATTTATTGACGTGCCCCAGATAACCAAATGAGTTAACTTTTTGAATAGAATTATTTACCATAACTCATGTGAATGTGGAAGGGTGTATACCAAACACAGTTACTGTAGTTTGGACATAAAAGTCCTTCTAACAGTAATTGTTGGCTGATATGTTCAGCCTCTGCTGATTGAGGCAACTTTGAGAACAGGAGAGCGATGCCATGTCACCTCAGAAGGAAGCATGCTTATTGTTGTGTGTTTGTTCTATTACCATCCTGGCTCCAGGCCATTTGAAATGCATCAAATTTTCAATTTGTTCACAATCTTAGGGCTAGGGCACAGCCCCAGTTGAAGCTTTTTAAGGTGATAAAGCAAATATTATACTCAAAGTATTATGTCAGTTTTGAGGAGGGTATAAATCATCCTGTTTTCCCAAGACAGAATGAGGCTGACTTCTTCCCGGACCTCTTCTTCACCTTCACCTTAGGTTTTCTGGAAGTTGCAGTTTAGAATTGAGGAAATTGTACCGACATATAACAGAAAAAACAGTAGTACTATGATACCCCTTGCTTTAGGAGAGGAAAGTGTGAGAACTCCTTTCACGTCCCGCGTGGTTCAGGGTTACATGATTGTTTGGTAGGGAAGTTGTTTCAGCTATCATTGTCTCAATTAGACAGGGATTAGTTGGCTCCCTGTCCACACCTCTCTGCCAGTGGGGACAATAGTCGGTTTCTGACATCTTCCCCATTTCTTTTCTTTAAAAAATTTTGCATCTGCAGACTACAAATAAACATATAAGAACAAAAATAAAACAAGCAATATGATTATACTGAGAGGCAAAGGAATCAGTCTGTAGTAAGTTTCTTTCTGGGCCGACAATTTTTTGAGTCCTAATTTCAATGTCCAATAGTTTTGAGTCCCAATTTCAATGTCCAACAGTTCTGAGTCCCAATTGCAATCACCAACAGTTCTGCATAGTGGACAAATGGTGGCAATGTAGGTCCGACCCTCTCTGATTTGGTCCTGGACGATGCACAGCTGCTGGCATGGCGTCGTTAGTGTCTTCCATCTCTGGACTGATTCTCCTTTTGTCTTCATGGCTGCAGCAGTCCTGTCAATTACTCTCTGTTGCAGGAATCCACATTGGTCTTGGAGTTGTTTTCTGAAAATATACAAACATATTCTCAACCAAAAGATAATAAAAGAATCTTTTCTATAAATTTGACTTGGGATCCTTTTTATTTTTGCCCAAACGATTTTCCTTTGGCTTATTTTGACACCATGTGTATTTTTCATGGGTGTCTTGCTGTTAGCATTACAAATTAAAATTAATTTTCTAAAGTAAAAATTTTCTAGATGTAATTTACTTACAGGATATTTTTCCTTATATGGTATTACCCTACATCCTCCCTTTTTTGATTAATGGAGGCTTTTGGAAACTTTATAATGCTGTCTTGATAACTTTACAAAAAAATGACTGCTTTAGGTTCATTGCATGTTAAGCAATTTTACCATGAGATGAACTACCAATAGAAATTTTAGTTAATACTTTAGGAACAGCTTTTTGTCCAGTACAATTAAGTTTTCTTGAATATTCACTTATTTCAATTAGCTAATTTAAACTAATCTGAAAACTTGACTACTATTTTACTGTCAACTTTAATACTTTAACAACAATCTTAGTTTACCCTGTAAATATTAGTGGAAAGGATTATTTACATTATTGACTAGGCCATGAGCATTTCTGGTGCTATGCTGGATTTAAATATAGGGCAGCTGCTATTGGCCAAGTCTCTGCCTGTTACCTGGGTTCTGATCTGAGCTGGGCATGGGAAGCAAAGCAACCATGGGGACAGGAGACCTCCCTCAGAAGGGGTAAAGTTCACGCTCCTGCAAGGTTGGGGGGTGAGGGTCTGTGCCCAACTCTTCTGACTCCCAAGTTCTCTCTTGTTGGCCCCTCTGCGGCTGTGCCTGTCTTAGGTTGTTCCTTCCCGGAGGAATCTTACCCGTTTCTGGCTAACCAGCCATGCTTTGGGGCAGGGTGATGTGAGGTGTGCAAATGAGGGAGGGGCAGCGCCCCCCTGTAAGAGGTTCAGTTCTGTCTCCTTGGTAGCCTATGCCCCAATGGCCTCCACACCCAGCATCTGCCTTGGGATCCCCTTGCCTGCTGGCGGGGCCCCAGCACTGATTACACATCCTGGGGAACACAGGTTTCTTCTCCAGGGAGGGCCCAGCTCACACCATTGTGGGAGAGACAGATCCATTATGCCAGCCACCATGAGGCTTCAACCTCAGCATGAACAGAAAGCCCAGGCAATAGCTGTGGGCAATTGTATGTGAGAAGAGGGTCCCTCTTGGCAAAAAGGGTGCCTTCCCAGAGGACCCTCTACAAAGCGAAAGGGATTAAAATCCTTTCATGTCCCTTTTAAATTGCTGCCAAACATTCAAAGAATTAGTTTGTAATTTTGTTTGGGATAGTTGTACAATATGCTGTTGTAAAATATCAAAAATTATAATGACATTATAGAATAATACCATGTAAGGATATTTTTTGCTCTAGGCCATGGCAGTTCACTTTCAAACTGGCTGTCGATTTCTTTTTTGTATAGACAAGGTCTTAGTTATATTTTCTGCACCTCTCCCAGGAGCAAGTAGTGATAGTCTCCTCCTTTGGTGTCCACGCAAACCAGAAACCTCTCTTTAATTTTACACACAAAGGAGCAATGGTTTGATTTTGTGTCATACAAAAAAGGGAAGCTAGGTGTTGACACCTATGTAATTATACTTCCTTGTCCCACTGATGGTCTTCCTGGATGACCAAGGTGTTTGATAGTCTGGGGATCAGCCCACGTAAGAGGTCTTACCCATGAAGGGTCAGGAACGTAAGTCCCAAAATACTTCCCCATTTGCCCCAGGTGATCTCTGGGCTGTTTGTTGTCTGGCTAATCCTCCTCCTGCTCCTCATCTTCAGTGGATTGCTTGGAGTCACTGTTCTCTGTGGCTGAGGTAGTTGATTGACTGCAGCTGTATGGTGTGGCTCCAGGCGCAAGGTCCTCATTAGTCTGGCTAGGTTCTCTCTTGGATCCTCCTTGCAGTTTAATATTTCTAGCAGGAATCCACACAGGTTTGGGAAAATTCTTTGAAAATATACAAGTATACCCTTTGCACCAATTGCGGGAATCCCTTTCATGTCCTGCATGGTTCAGGGTTCGGGTTCTGGAGGAGGCCGCACACAAATGAAAAAGACTAGAAAAGTATTAATTAGGGAATTGGGGGCCAGGCGGGAGGCCAAGAGAGGACTCCGCTTTGCTCTGACCTTGCCATCCTTTTTATTCAGGTTTGGGATACATCCATAGCCCTTAGGCAGGCAATTCCAGTAACAGGCAGATTATTTTATCAGTAAGTATTTGGTAGGGAAGTCGCTTCAGCTATCATTGTCTCAATTAGACAGGGAATGGATGGCTCTGACCTTTCAGAGCCTCAAGTTGACCAGCTTTTTGGATTCCCTGTCCACACCTCTCTGCCAGTGGGGACAATAGTCGGTTTCCAACAGAAAGTTTTTTGACATGACAGGTGAAGAATTGTCCCTGAAGATGATAGAGGTTAAAGAAGAGAATCTTTGAAGATTTCTAAGTTCTGATGGGGCTTTTGCTTGTTTTATCTGATTAGGAATAGATAACTTGATTAAGGAATTGATTGGGTACCAAATAGAAGAGGAACCTCATTTTACAGTGAAAATATATTTACACAGAATCTGTATAAATGCAAAATGTGTCTCATTCACTAGAATTTTTCAGGAAAAATTTCCCTTTCTGGAATGAAATGAGCATAATTTTGACAAGAAAAGTAAGTGATTATTTAGGTAAGCTTCCAGCCCTTTGATTCTTCAAGCAATGCTGTCATTGATTCATTGTAGTGCCTACAAGTGTTAGTTCTCAGTGATGGATGTATTTACCTCATGTGCTCAGTCCAGTGAAGAACTAGTTAACTTGTGATTTAATCTAGATCATAGTACTTTTCAATAGATGTAGCTTATTATTTTCTTTTAAGTTAGCTCTAAAAAATGACATTTCCTTACTAATATATGCTTAAGCCTCTCAGGACTGCATTTTATAGTGGTCTGTGTAAAGGGAACTCTCATGGGCTTTGAGGACTTGGGTAAACAATTCCTTCTTTCCTTTCATCGCCCTTAGTGTCAGCAAAAACCACTGCCAAAATAATACCAAGCAATACAGAATGTCTTTTCTATTGTGTTTATAATTTTATTTGAACTATAATTAAATAATGTCAAGCTTACAACTGTAACAAAATAGTATCTGCTGTTTGAATGAAACACAGACCAAATTGTATGCACTTAATTAGGACAAGCTTGCACTGACCTCAGTAGGAATCTGGCTGAGGATCTCTTTTAATTACCCTTTCCTTAAAATATGTAAAAAATTTTATATTGCTTTCCTCACTCAAGGAATAATGCATGGACAGCTAAACTAATAAAATGTTTAAGTAGATACAAATCAAATGTGAAAGGTTTAAACAGTTCTTTTTATCCTTCAGCTGAGAAAAAGCATGCATACTATAGTTCTAAATTATGTCCGTAGAGTATTTCAAAACCAGTGAATTAATATCCCTTTAAAAAAAATTGAGCTCATAAATGTTAACCTCAGAAGTGCCTCAAATTCTCCCATTGAAATAAACTTGAACTGACAATGGCCAGATGATGTAAAATTGAAACTGAAATTCTATCCTTGGCCCATCCCATGTTCTTCCCCATAGGTATTAAAGGAATCATAGTGTTTTGTTGTATGTGAACTGTAATATTTAGACAAATGGGCATATAATTTTCTTACTGCCAGGAGAAAGCAATTACCAATGTGGAGAAGATAGCTGGCAACAAATAAACAGAACTATCTAGATAATGAATGAGTTTAAACATATATTTAGAATGACTTGGCTTATAGAAAACAGACATTTGTATTTATCATATGCCTTCATTCAAGTTCCTTAATAGAAAAGCCAATTATGTCACCAAGGCATTTTATGTTATTTTAGCATAAATAAATTGAAATATGCTATTCTGTACAACCAAGACTAAAAAGGAACTGATTGCACAGAGAAAAATAAACAAATAGCATTTTGAAAATGTAGACTACCTATATGAATGTTGTGTAAGAATATTGGCCCTCCTTTATCTAGCCCCCACATTATATCTGGGTGCACTGTGAGCTGGGAGTTTTCCTTGTTTGCAGATAAGAAAAATCAGTTCACCTGGTGCTGAGAAAACTCCACTGTCCCTGGATGTGAACTCACATCTATCTGATCCCAAAGGCGGTGGTACTCTTGACTCCTGCATGTGCCATCTCTCCAACTGTCCCAATCCTTTCTCTTTTATTTTGAAAACGCTGTGCCACTGGGAATCTTTGAAGTGGTTCTGGAGAGAATCAGGAAGGAACTTTATGACAGAAGAGTTTTCTTATTAAGTCATCTTGTCTAAGCCTAACCCTAACCCCAATGCAAAGGCATAGAGAGGGAAGGAATCTACCTTAGAGTCAGTTTAACTCTAAAGCAGTGGTTCTCAACCTTCCTAATGCCACGACCCTTTAATACAGTTTCTCATGTTGTGATGACCCCCAACCATAAAATTATTTTCGTTGCTACTTCGTAACTGTAATTTTGCTACTGTTATTAGTCGTAATGTAAATATCTGATATGCAGGATGTATTTTCATTGTTACAAATTGAACATAATTAAAGCATAGTGATAATCACAATTAGATATTGTGAAATATTTATTTCTAATTACAAATAAATGAAATTTTGTCTCGAAGCATGGTGTAGCATGGGTAACAGTCTTAATATAACAACAATAAACTATATTACTACATTTTCCAATGGTTTTAGGCGACCCCTGTGAAAGGCTCATTTGACCCCCAAAAGGGTCGCGACCCACAGGTTGAGAACCGCTGCTCTGTAAGTTCCTTCAAGGTGAAATAATAGTTCTTATAATTCCTCACACCACATGTGTCGGTGGAGCTGCTTTCTGGAACTCAGATGGAGAAGAATTGAGTGGCTAAGCTGTAATGCACTTGAAATTAGCAATTATTATCTTGATATCATTACAGAATTCAAGTGCAGTATATTAAAATCTATTAGATCAAATTATTTTTTGAGGAAATTCTCTAAATGTTGTTTAGTCAGACTTGGATATTTTTTGGACTCTAGCAGTAATTAAGGAGCTACAGAGTCAAAGCCCCAATGGAAAAGAATAATTTTGTCTCAAGGCATTTAGAAAATAGGAAAATAAATAAAAATTAAAGTGATGAGAAATAGAAGTCTTTATAACTTGAAGAATTACAAATGAAAGGTACATTTAATGAACTTTCTATGTTTCAGGAAACAACTTTTAAAATATACATAAAAATAAAGAATAACATATTAAAAACAGCCTCACTACCCAGAATTAATAATAAATAAAAATAACTTAAATAAAATTTTTGTCATGTTCACATTCTTTACTGAAAAGAAATCAACAATATAAAACCATAGCCCCCATGTGACCACCACTCACCATTCACTTCCCTTGAGGTACCAGCAGGTTGGTGTGTTTAGTTTGTTTTTATATGTTTATACAATAAATACTCATAAATGATATGTAAAATTGTTTTGTGTGCATTTTAAATTTTAATTAAATTCATTCACATTCTACAGTGTATTTTTCTATAGTGTTTTTTTCCTACTCAAAACTGCTTGATATTTGTCCACATTAAGATAAACAAAACTTTAGTCCTTTTGCCTAAGTGTCTTTTGTCATACAAGCATACCTCATTGATCATCCATCCCACTGTCTGTGGCAGTGCTCCCCATCTTGAGTGGCTGCCCAGGTATATCCCTTCAGAAACCCATGGGAGTGTCTCTAGGAAGAGAGCTGGAGAAGTGTTGGGTTGGAGCAGTGGTCGGCAAACTGAGCCGTGGTTTCTTGCTCTGTTGACTAATGAATTTGCCGGCCACTGGGATAGGGGCTTAATCACAAGGAACAACAGCCTATAATTATTGGAATTGAGAATCTAGGTCAGTGGTTGGCAAATTCATTTGTCAACAGGGCGGCAAACTGCGGCTCGTGAGCAGCATGTGGCTCTCGAGCTGCAGTTTGCCGACCACTGGGTTAGAGGGTCAGTCTTTCTCAATTTTGCCATGGAGTGCCAAACCAAATGCTATGCTTTTCAAATATAATATCACTATGAAACTTTTTATAAAACTCCCTTTAAAAAATTATCCTATTAACCTGAAGTTGGTAGACTAAGACGTGCAAGCCAAATCTGGGTTCCTGCCTGTTTTTGAAATAAAGTTTTATTAGAACATAGTTTCACTCTCTCAGTTATGTATTGTTTTTGCTGCATTCATGCTACAATGTCAGATCTGAGTAGCTGCAAAACAGACCATATGGCTTGCAAAACCCAAAATATTTACTCTGTGGCTTTTTAAAGAAAAAAATTTGTTGACCCCTATAATAATAGTGTTACCTACTATCACTGTTTTTAATTCTTTTTTATTTTGCTTATTATATTACCTAATATTAAGCAACATAAAACAAGATGATTTCAGAAAGTGATGGAAACAATGGAAAATGGTGAGTGGGGTGATGCTGTTAGGTAGGGTGGTGGTAGAGAAAGTCTGAAAAAATGCCCTATGAGCTGATATCTAGGAGATGAAGAAAGCAAGGTTCAGAGAAATTAAATAAATTAAATAAAGGGTCACAAGTAGTAAGTGGCAGGAATAACTCCAACTATAGGGATCTTTCCTCAGCTGTCTTCATATCCTATTTAATAAAAATGTAATATGCAAATCGACCATACCTCCGCTACACCCACAAGCCACGCCCGCCAGCCAATCAAGAATGAGTATGCAAATTAACCCGACGAAGATACTGTGGCCACAGAGCGAACAGGAGGCTATGGTTGCCCCCAGCGATGGAGGAAGCCAAGCTTCCTACACACCCTTACTGGCCCAGGCCTCCCCTGAAAGCTACAAAATTTCAATTATAGAAGATAAATAAATCTCAGATCCCAGGGCCTCCATTTAGGTCGCTGCAGGGTGTGGCTGGCCTGCAAACCACCACAGGCCCCTCACCCAGGTCACCCCACACCCCAAGGGAACACCCATCCTGATCCAGGACATCATTCAGGGCAAACCAGCTGGCCCCCCACCCATGCAGCAGGCCTCTATCCTATCTAATAAAATAGTAATATACAAATTGACCATCACTCCAACATACAAGATGGCTGCCCCCATGTGGACACAAGATGGCCAGCAGGGGAGGGAAGTTGGGGACAATCAAGCCTGCAGGGGAGGGCAGTTAGGCATCAATCAGGCTGGCAGGGGAGCAGTTAGGGGGTGAGCAGGCTGGCAGGCAGAGGCAGTTAGGGGCAATCAGGAAGGCAGGCAGGTGAGCAGTTTGGAGCCAGCAATCCTGGATTGTTTAGGCCCGGACATCCCTCAAGGGGTCCCAGATTGGAGAAGGTGCATGCTGAGCTGAGGGACACACACACACCCTCCCTGTGCACAAATTTCATCCACTGGGCCTCTAGTAGTCTTAGAAACACTATACAAAGCAGATAAATAAGTGTAGCAGAGAAGCATAAGCAAAATGGTTTAGTTCTCCATGACTTGGCAGGCCAAGCCTGGGATCTGATGTGCTGAAATTTGGCATCAGTGCTGATGACTGGATTTGAATCATAGTCCTGTAACTAATTTTGGCTGAATCACTTAAGTTTTCAGACTTCATTGTTTTTGGTGAGGTGGATGTGGGAGGGGCCGAGTCTGAAAACTTAGGAGGGTGTTTGGATGACCTCCATGGGTTCTGCTGGCTCTCACTTTCTGTGACTTTAGAAGGTGGCATTTGATCTGGGCTTTGGAGGGTGGGGTGATTTTGATAGGCTGCCTTGAAAATGAAGGGGAAAAGTATTCTAGGTGGTGAGAACAGAAAAAATGTCCTATGAGCTGATATCTAGGAGATGAAGAAAGCAAGATTGAGCAAAATCATAGTGGCTCGTAACTGGAGAAAAAAATTAAGGAATAGTGGGTAATAGTTTAGTCCAGTGGTCAGCAAACTGCGGTTCTGTTGACTAATGAGTTTGCAGACCACTGACCTAGCCTCTCAATTCTAATAATTACAAGCTATTGTTGTTCCTTGTGATTAAACCCCTATTCCAGTGGTTGGCAAACTCATTAGTCAGCAGAGCCGCAGTTTGCTGACCACTGGTCTAGTCTGACAAGGCTACAGTCAGAAAAAATGAGAGGCAAGATGGGTGTGGTACTGAGCTAGGGAGGGCCTGAGAGTTAGCTCAGGAGCTGGGGAAATGTCACCTGGAATTACTGAACTGGAAACATCTGGGGTCTTTTTTTTGAGCATCACTGTTCAGTGACTGGCTTCTCTCTATGAGTAGTTGCAGTGAGGAAGCCTTCTCTAGGCCATCTACTCCATTTCAGACAGCTCTCAGTATAAGAAAATTTTTCCTTCCATTAAGTCAAAGCTTACGGTTCTAGCTGGACCTTTTCCAAGGTAGGGTGGAGGAACAAGCTCAGGGATATATAACCCAAAGGCCTGTGGCAGCACACATATAATATGTACCGCAAAGGAAGAAACTTTAAAAAGCATTCTATTCGTGAAATATGTGTTGAGCATCTATGATGAGTCAGTAACTAAGAATTTATTGCTAAGAAAGAGGTCTTGCTCTCTCACTTGCCCCAGGCTCAAGGGAGGATGGAGCAATAGACCATGGTGACCAGGACTCTGGGAGTTTGGGCCAGGAGTACTTAACCTGGCAGATGGAGGCAAGAGGCCAGGAGTCAAAGGGTTCTGTATGTTGAGGACCTGGCCAAATGGATCAAGGAGGCAGAAGGGAGAGCACCCAGGCAGAGAGGGAGTATGGGTAGAAACACCAGTGATTGTGGCCTGTTTAAGGAACTGAAAGCTGTTCTGTGGTGGGAGTGTGGTGTGTAGACAATAAAGTAGCTACACATGAGGTTGGCTCAGTGGGCAATGTTTTGTCATGAGGGCTATGTTTGCCAGGCTAAGCATTTTATATCATGAATTTGATGAGAAGCCAGTATTCTTTTTTTAAAAAATATATTTTATTGATTTTTTACGAGAGGAAGGGAGAGGGATAGAGAGTTAGAAACATTGATGAGAGAAAGACATTGATCAGCTGTCTCTTGCATGCCCCCTTCTGGGGATGTACCTGCAACCAAGATACATGCCTGGGACCTTTCAGTCCGCAGACTGACGCTCTATCCACTGAGCCAAACCGGTTTCAGCAAAGCCAGTATTCTTATATGTAGTTTTTCCTCCCCAGATTATAGAATGTACATATACTCCTTTAAAAATACTAGAATATATGGAAAATATGAAGGAAGAAATAAAGCTTACCTTTAATCTCACTAACCAGAATAAGCCCTGTTAAAACATTTGGCTCATTTCTTACTAACTGTGTTTCTATGTATAGATATAGAAGGAAAACATGATCTTTTTTCTTTTGTTTGTTTGTTTGTTTTTGTTTTGTTTTGTTTTCTTGGCTTTTTTTCTTTTTTTTTTAAAATTAAATCTTTATTATTCAGACTATTACATTTGTTTCTCTTTTTTTCTCCTCCATAGCACCCCTCTACCCAGCTCCCACCCTTCCCTCCCTCCCATTGATCTCATCCATAGGTGTATGTATGATTTTTGTCCAGTCTCTCCCTGTACACCCCTCACCCCTTTCCCCCTGAGAATTATCAGTCCACTCCCTTTCTGTGCTCCTGATTTTATTATATTCACCAGTTTATTCTGTTGATCAAATTTTTAATTCACTTAATTTTTAGATTCACTTGTTGATAGATATGTATTTGTTGTTCATAATTTTTTGGCTTTTACCTTTTTCTTCTTCCTCTTCTTAAAGAGTACCTTTCTGCATTTCATATAATACTGGTTTGGAGTTGATGAACTCCTTTAGCTTTTTCTTGTCTGTGAAGCTCTTTATCTGCCCTTCAATTCTGAATGTTAGCTTTGCTGGATAGATTATTCTTGGTTGTAGGTTCTTGCTATTCATCACGTTGAATATTTCTTGCCACTCCCATCTGGCCTGCATCGTTTCTGTTGAGAAATCAGCTGACAGTCGTATGGGTGCTCCCTTGTAGGTAATGAACTGTTTTTCTCTTGCTG
>PVJN01041707.1:0-18626 GCA_004026805.1 Lasiurus borealis | reverse complement strand
CATAAAGGTAGAGTTGAGTTGGAGTAATATTATGCTAAAGGAAAGATGAAAATAGAATGTAGAACTCTAATCCCGAAATAAAATAAATAGAAAACAAAATGACACTTTTTTTTCCAAAAAGTAAAGTACTAATATTAAATAATAATACTAGTTTAAAACAAAAATGCAATAGTTAAAAAGGAAAAATCAATTGATGCGGAAAGAATAAAATCTTTTAATTATAATATGTGACATGAAAAATAAAATAAAAAAGAAAAGAAAGAAAAAAAAGAAGAAAAAAAAAAGAAAAAAAGGAAAAGGAAAAAAAAAAGAAAAAAAATTAGGATGTTCTTTCACTTCCACTATTATTCTGACTGTCATCCACTGGGTGGCAGTGTTTCAGGATTGATCTCTGAGACAAAGAAGGGGACCTCTCCAGGCTGTGCTCAGATCCTGCTACTCTCTGGTTCTCAAAGCCAGTTTGTGGGGGTTTTGCAGCCGGGACACTGTAATAACTCCCAGACTGTCCTTCTGCCCCAGAAAGAAAAAAAGAAAGAAAGAAAAGAAAAGAAAAAAAAAAGAAAAAAATAAGGAGTCGTTTTCCAGAGCTCTCCTCTGTCAACAGCTCAGAGGGTTTGCCTCCACACTTAGGAATCACGCCCCGACCACCTCTGGGAGCCTCTCCAGCAGCAGCTTTCCCGCAGCCAGGCTCCCAAGGCGTACTCATCTCTGTTGTGCGGGGGTAGGAGACCTCACCCCGACCCGGGTGAAATCTTACCCTTCCTCGAGTTGCGCGGATCTCCGAATCCGCTGCCCGCGCGTCCGGGCTGCCTGGAAAGCCGTGCTCTGTGTCCCCGGCTGCTCGGTGGGTGCCTCCGTCAGCCGCAGCTTCCAGACCTCCCTCTTATCCCAGGCGCAGTCTGACCTCACCGTGTGCTCCGTGGATCTCTGAGTCCGCTGCGTGTCCGTGGATCTCTGAGTCCGCTGCGTGTCCGTGCCGATTGGAGAGTGGAGTTCTGGGTCCCCGGGTCCCCAGCTGCTTGATGTGTGCGCAGCTGTCGGCTTCAGATGGCTGCAGACATCTAACTCCCTCTGAAAGATGGCTTGGTCTCCGCGTTCGTGCTGGGGGCTCAGGCGGGCAAAAACCCCTTAGCCGTGGGGCTGCCTGGCTGGGAGAGCCCCGTCCAGCAGTTCCCTGCCTTCTCCTGGAGGATAACTGGCTCTTAACTTGCCACCAAACACTCCTAGTGTGACTCTCAGCAGCTCTCTCTCCTTCTGCCCAGCGACAAAGCTCCAGACGCTTCTGTTTACTCTGCCTCCATTTTCTCTCTCCCTTTTCTCTTTTTATGACCTTCACTTTGAGGTCAATTTTGTCAGTTATAAGTATTTCTATACCAGCTTTCTTTTCATTTTCATTTTTCTGAAATTTTTTTTTCTATCCATTCATTTTAAGTCTGTGTGAATCCTTTGTTCTGAGGAGGTCTTTTTATTTATATATTTTAACTACATTGTTATTGATTTCTGAGAGGTAGAAAGAGGGGAGAAAGAGAGAGAAAAACATTAATGATGAGAGAGAATCATTAATTGGCTGCCTCCTACATGCCACCTTCTAGGGATGGTGCTTGCAACCGAGGCATATGCTTTTGACTGTAATGAAACTTGGGATTGTTCAGTCAGCAGGCTAACCTAGGGTGAGGCAGTCTTTTTTAGATTACATATATATGGGTCATGTTTTCTTATCCATTCAGCTTATATTGGTGTCATGAGTACATTAGTGTTTTGTTTCCTTTGTGTTGTGTCTTGTCAAGATGAATGTTATCCTGTTTGGCTAATGTGGTAGAGTGAGCCACATAACCAGGAGACTCCACCCACAAATGAGTCAATAACACTCCAGACCCAACTACAGAGGCAGGAAGAAGGCAGCGTGAGAGAGCCACTCACCCCTGCCTGAGGAGCTACAGCCACATGAGCAGCCTTCCCACATCTGAGGAGTGGCAGTCGCACACAGCCTGCTCCCATCCAAGGAGCACCAGCCCTGCAAGTAGCCTGCTCTCATTTGAAGAGCAGCAGCTGTGTGAGCAGGCCTCCCCCATCTAAGGAGCAGCAGCCATGCGAGCAGCCACCCTCGTCCAAGAAGTAGCAGCCATGAGAGCAGCTCGCACCCATCCAAGGAGCAGCAGCTGTATAAGGGGCCTGTCTCCATCGGCCAGTGGAGCCACAGTCAACTGAGGAGCTGGTGCTGCTGTGACTGTCTGAGGAGCAGCCACTGCCCAAGAAGCCACTGTTACCCAAGGAGCAGCCCCTGCATGACTCAAAACCTAGATCCTCCAGTAAAAGCAAAAATCGGTAGACAAAGAAACCCCCAAAAGAAACAAAAGGAGGAATCACCAGAAAAGCAGCTGAGTGAAATCGAGGAATGCAATATTAAGAATTCAGAATAAGGATAATACAGTTCATAAACCAGATGGATAAAAAAAAAATCAACAACTTATGTAACAAGAAGAAATCAAGAGTGATATAGCTGCAATAAAAAGCACTATGGAAAGTTACAACAAAAGACCAGGACATGCAGAGGACCAAATTAACAAATTAGAAGACAGGAAAACAAAACACACCCAAACTGAACTGCAATTGGAGAAAAAACAAAACAAAACAAAACAAAACAACAACAAAACAACAACAAAACAGGGGGTGAGCCTAAGGGATCATTGGGACAACATGAAATGAAGCAACATATGAATAACAGGTGCTCCAGAATGACAGAAAGAGAAACAAGATTTAGAAAACCTACTTGAAGAAATAATGTCAGAAAACTTTCCTGCTGTGGGGAAGAAAAAACCACACAAGCACAGAGAATCCCAAACAATATGGACTTGAAAAGACCCACACAAAGACATGTCATAATTATGATTGCAAATGTTCAGGACCAAGAGAGAATCTTAAAGGCTGCAAGAAAGTTACATACTAAGGGATCTCCCATTAGATTATCAAATGATTTCTCAATAGAAACACATCAGGCTAAAAAATAATGGAAGGAAATTTACAAAGTGATTCAAAGCAGGGACTAAATCTAGATTTACTCTATCCATCAAGGGTATCATTCAAAATTGAAGGGAAAATAAGGAGCTTCAGACAAGAATAGGCTAAGGGAGTTTATTGCTACAAAGCCAGGAATGCAAGAAATGCTAAAAGGACTGGTGTAAAAAGAAGAAATAAGAAGGGAAGAATGAACATAGATACAAAAAAATAAAAATGGCTACAAACAAGTACCTATTAATAATAACTTTAAACATAAATGAACTAAATGCTCCAATCAAAAGACATTGAGTAACTGAATGGTTAACAAACATGACCCACCTATATGCTATCTACAAGAGACCCAGGGACTCAGACAGAATGAAAGTGAAAGGATGGAAAAATATCTTCCAAGCAAATGGGAATAATAATTTTAAAAAAACTGAGGTAGCAATACTTGTATTTGACAAATCAGACCTCAAAGTGAAAGCCATAACAAGAGATAAGGAAGGCTATTTCATAATACTAAGGGGATCAATACAAGAAGAGAATATAACCCTGATAAATATATATGCACCCAATTCAAGGGCACCCAAATACATAAAAAAACTTCTAAAGATATCAAGGGAGAAATAATCAACAATATAATCTTAGTAGGGGACTATAATATCCCAACGGCATCACTGAATAAATCCTCCAGACCAGTGGTTCTCAACCTTCCTAATGCCGTGGCCCTTTCATACTGTCCCTCATGTTATGGTGACCCCCAACCACAAAATTATTTTCGTTGCTAGTTCATAACTGTAATTTTGCTACTGTTAAGAATCGTAATGTAAATACCTGTGTTTTCTAATGGTTTTAGGCGACTCCTGTCAAAGGGTGATTTGACCCCCAAATGGGTCCCGACCCATAGGTTGAGAACCACTGCTCTAGACAAAGAATAGGCAAATACAGGCATCCTAAATGATTCACTGGATCAGTTGGAATTAATTGACATCTTCAGAACATTTCATCCCAAAGCCATGAAATATATGTTCTTTTCAAGTGCACATGACACATTTTAAAAAATAGACCACATATTGGATCACAGGAAAAGTTTTTCCAAATTCAAGAAGATTGAAATCATATCAAGCATCTTCTCAGATCACAATGGCATATTAGAAATAAACTGCAATATAAAGAATCCAAAAAATTCAAACACTTGGAAGCTGAATATCATGCTATTAAGCAATGATTGTGTTATCAAGGAGATCAAAGAATAAATTAAAGACATCCTGGAAACAAATGACAATGAAAACACAGCAATCCAAAATCTATGGGACACAATAAAAGCAGTTTTAGAGGGAAGTTGTAGTTCTACAGGCCTGCTCCAAAAATAAGAAAAAATGGCAGTAAACTCTACAACTTAAAGAATTAGAAACAGAGCAATAAGAAAATCCCAGAGTGAGCAGCAAGAAGATAATATGTATCAGAACAGAATTAAATGACAGAGACCAAAAAAAAATATATATATATATACAAAAGGTCAATGAAACAAAGAGCTGGTTCTTTGAGGATAAACAAGATTGATGAATCCCTAGCCAGGCTCACGAAGAACCAAAGAGAGAGAACCCAAATAAACAAAATTAGAAATGAAAGAGGCAAAATAACAACAGACCCCATATAAATAGAAAGGAATGTGATAAAATACTATGAACAACTCTATTCCAACAAACTAGACAACCTGGAGGAAATGGACATATTCCTAGAAAAATATAACCTTCTAAAACTCAATCAGGAAGAATCTAAAAAATCTCAATAGGCCTATAATATGGAAAAAATTGAAGCAGTCCTCAAAAAGCTCCCAGCAAACAAAATTCTGGGGCCAGGCAGCTTCACAGGGGAGTTTTACCAAACATTCAAGGAAGAATTAAAAACTATCCTCCTCAGACTATTCAAAAAAATTCAAGAGGAAGGAACACTTCAAAGCTCATTCTATGAATCCAGCATTATCCTAATGCCAAAAGCAGATAAAGACAACACAAAGAAAGAAAATTACTGGCCAATATCCCTCACACATAGATGCAAAATTCCTCAAACACAATTCTAGCAAATCAGATCCAACATTACATCAGAAAGATCATACATCATGACCAAATAGGATTTTTCCTGGGGATGCAAGGATGGTACAATATATGCATATCAATACGTGTGATACATCAGGTAAACAAATTGAGAGATAAAAATCACATAGTCACATCAGTTGATGCAGAAAAAGCATTTGACAAAAATCCAACACACTTTCTTGATAAAACCTTTTAGCAACGTGGGAATAGAGCGATAATACCTCAACATAATAAAAGTCTTATATGACAAATGTACAGTCAACATCATACTCAATGAGCAAAAACTAAAACCATGTCACCTAAGAACAGGAATGAGACAGGGATGCCCACTTTCATCATTCCTGTTTGATATGGTTCTGAAAGTGCTAACCATAGCAATTAGACAAGAAGAAATGAAAGGTATCAAAATTGGAAAAGAAGACATAAAACTGTCATAATTCACAGATGACATGATACTACACATAGAAAACCCTGAAGACTCCATAAAAAATTATTAGACTTAAATGAATTCAGAAATGTAGCAGGATACAGAATTAACTCCAAGAAATCTATGGCATTTCTATACACCAATAGTGAACTTACAGAAAAAGAGACTAAAAAAACAATCCCATTTGTCATTGCTTCAAAAAACATGAAGATACCTAGGAATAAACTTAACTAAGGAGGTTAAAGACTTATATGTGGAAAACACAAGACTGAAAAGGAGATAAAGAAAAATATAAACTAATGGAAGAACATACCGTGTTCATGGATTGGTAGAATCAACATCATTTAAATGTTCATACTACTCAAAGTAATCTATAGATTCAATGCATTCCCCATTAAAATACCAACAGCATTTTTTCACAGACCTACCTAGAAACAGCTCTCCAAAAATTCATCTGGAATAAAAAATGGCCCTGACTAGTTGCAGCAATCCTGAGATGAAGAACAAAGTAAGAGGGATCTCAATACTAGATATTAAACTGAATTACAAAGCCACTGTTCTCAAAACTGCCTGGTACTGGCATAAAAACAGACATACAGACCAATGGAATAGAATAGAGAACCCAGAAATCGACCCAAACCACTATGCTCAATTAATATTTGACAAAGGAGGCAAGAGCATACAATAGAGTCAAGACAGTCTCTTCATTCAATTAATGGTGTTGGTAAAATTGGACAGATACATGTAAAAAAAATGAAACTAGACCACCAACTTACACCATACACAAAATTAAACTTATAATTAATAAAGGACTTAAATATAAGATGGGGAACCATAAAAATCCTAGAGGAATCCACAGGTAGAGAAATATCAGACATATGCTAAAGCAATTTCTTCACCAATACTACTCCTAGGGCAATGGAAACTAAAGAGAAAATAAACAAATGGGACTACATCAAAATAAAGAGCTTCTGTACAACAAAAGAAATCTTCAACAAAACAAGAAAGTCTATTGAATGGAAGAACAGATTTGCCAATGTTATCTCAGATAAAGTTTTAATCTCCAACATTTACAGGGAACTCATGCAATTTAACAAAAAGAAGATAAAGAACCCAATTAAAAAAATGGGCAATGGAATTAAATAGATACTTCCAAAAGAAGACAGAAAAAAGGCCAGGGATTATATGAAAACATGCTCCAAGTCATTAATCATCTGAGAGATGCAAATAAAAAAGAGAATCCAGTACTATCTCACACCTGTTAGAATGTTTATCATCAACAAATCAACAAACGACACGTGCTGGCAAGGAGGTGGAGAAAAAGGACTGCTGGTGGGAATGCAGACTAGTGCAGCCACTGTGGAGAACAGTATGAGATCTCAAAAAACTAAAAATGGAACTCCCATTTGACTCAGTGATCCCACTTCTAGGAATATATCCCAAGAAACTAGAAACACCAGTCAGAAAGGATATATTTACTGCTATGTTCATAGCAGCACAATTTACCATAGCTAAAATTTGGAAACAGCCTAAGTGGATATCAGCAGATGAGTGGATTAAAAAATCACACAAAACTGTGGTACACAATGAAATACTACGCAGTGGTAAAAAAGAAGGAATTCTTGCCATTTACAACAGCATGGATGAAACTGGAGAGCACTATGCTAAGTGAAATATTTATCAGTGAAAGATAAATATCACATGATCTTACGCATTTATGGAATATAATGAACAACATAAACTGATGAATAAAAGCAGATCCAGAGACAGAGAATCACTGAGTAGAATGTAAAACCTCAGAGAGAATGTAGGGGAGGTGGTGGTAAGTGGGAGAGATCAACCAATGGTCTTGTATGCATGCATATAAACCTAACTAATGGACAGACACCTGGGGGTTGAGGGCATGAGTTGGGGTTGGGAGGACAATGGAGCAATAAGAACACATATGTAATGCCTTAATCCATAAAGATGAAAAAGAAAAAAAAGTGTTCCCCAAAGTCCCTGGTGGGTGGAGACTCAAGTTCAGCACGGTAATGTCATTTGTAGTTGGAGGATTGGGTAGTGCACTTTAGTGTTGTAACAATAAAGATGCTCAATTCAAGGAAAATAGCATCTGAGTCTATAGCAGACTCTCTTTTCTGCCAAGTGGCCTGACTCCCTGCTGATTTTCAGCCCCAGATACTATGCAGGCTTCTCTTCCTGACTCTGATGCTCTTGGTTGGGGATCCCACCATGACGTTGATCCTATAATCCTCAGGGAGGTACTTTTACAACCAGGATATTCCTTGGGCTTTTCAGTTGTTACAGAGAAGAACAATGCTAATGGTCTTATTTTTGGGTGCAGCATGGATAGGGGCCATCTATATCTGCATCTCTGGTCTTTTTCTCCATGTAGTGCCTTCTATAAATCCTTGGTTATGATATTTCTGCTTAACTAACCTTCAGTTGTTATTCAGGTTTATTGCTTTACAATTTAGGTGTAAATCTAGTTGTTTTTTTTCTAGAAGAAAGTGAGTGTAGCTTCCACTTACTCTGCAGCTATTTTGGAATCTCCCAATTTATATTTCTTAATCCATTCACCTTTTTCATCATCCACCCAAACTTTCCGTATCCCTAATCTGAAAAGAGTCAACATATATTCTGCATTGAGTCTACTTGATTATTTTGTTGTTTAGATTATACATAAATATGAAATCACCTAGCATTTGTCTTTTTCTGTATGGCTTATTTCACTTATTTCACTCATCACAATAACCTTTAGGTTCATCTATGTGGCTGCAGGAAGCAAGATTTTATCCTCCTTTATGGCTAAGTCATATTTCTTTTAAAAAAATTTTTTATTAATGTATTACATGTATACATATCTTGCCATTACCCCCTCTCACATGCATACTCTAACCCCCCAGAGTCTTATGTCTATTGGTTATGCTTATATGCATGCATACAAGTGCTTTGGTTGATATCTTAACTACCCCACCTTTCCCTAAACTTCCTGGTGTAATTTGACAGTCTGATGTTTTACTGCCTCTGTATCTATCTTTTGTTCATCATTTTATAATGTTCTTTAATATCCATAAATGAGTGAGATCATGTGGTATTTTTCTTTTTTCATTGACTGGCTTATTTCACTTAACATAATGCTTTCCAGTTGCATCCAGGTTGGTGCAAATTTTAAGAATTCAGTCATTTTGATGGGAACATGGAATTTCATTGTGTAGATGTACCACAGTTTTCTGATCCATTCATCTGTTGATGGGCATTTAGGCTCTTTCCAAATTGTAGCTATTGTAAATTGTGCTGCTATGAACATAGGGGTGCAAAAATCCTTTCTGATTGGTGTTTCTAGTTTCTTAAGATATATTCCTAAGAGTGAAATTGCTGGGTCAAATGGGAGTTCTATTTTTAGTTTTTTGAGGAAACTCCATACTGTTCTCCACAGTGGCTGCACCAGTCTGTATTCCCACCAGCAGTGAATGAGGATTCCTTTTTCTCCTCATCTTTGCCAATACTTGTCATTTGTTGATTTGTTGATGAGTGCCATTCTGACAGGTGTAAGATGGTATCGCATTGTCATTTTGGTTTGCATCTCTCAGATAATTAGTGACTTTGAGCATGTTTTCATTTGTCTCTTGGCCTTCCATCTGTCTTCTTTCAAAAAGTCTCTATTTAGGAAAAATAACCCATTTTTTAATTGGATCATTAATCTTCCTTTTATTAAGTTGTATAACTTAGCTGTAGATGTTGGAGATTAAATCTTTATCAGTGAAAATATTTGCAAATATGTTCTCCCATACAGTGGGCTTTCCTGTTGTTTTGCTGATGGTTTCTTTTGCCATGCAAAGGATTTTATTTTGTTGTAGTCCCATTTGTTTATTTTTTCTTTAGTTTCCCTTGCCCTTGGAGCAGTATCAGAGAAGAAGTTCTTTCAGCATATGTCTGAGATTGTGCTGCCTGTGGATTCCTCTAGTATTTTTATGGTTTCCCTTCATATGTTTAAATCCAGTATCCATTTGGAGTTTATTTTTGTGTATGGTGTAAGTTAGTGGTCTAGTTTCATTTTTTTACATGTATCTGTTCAATTTTCCCAACACCATTTATTGAAGAGATTGTCTTGACTGCATTGTAAGTTCATGCCTCCTTTGTCAAAAATTAACTGAGCATAGTGGTTTGGGTTGATATCTGCATTCTCTATTCTATTTCATTGGTCTATGTGTCTGTTCTTGTCCCAGTACCAGGTTGTTTTGAGAACAGTTGCTTTGTAATACAGCTTGAGGTCTGATATTGAGATCCCATCTACTTTCTTCTTCTTTCTCAGAATTGCTGTAGCTATCCGTGGTCTTTTTTTGTTCCAGATAAATCTATGAAGAATTCTTTCTAGCTCTGTGAAATATGTCGTTGGCATTTTAATGGGTAGTGCATTGAATCTATAGATTGCTTTGGGTAGTATGGACATTTTAATGATGTTGATTCTCCCTTAATTTCCCATAGTATGCTCTTCCATCTGTTTAAGTCTTCTTCTATCTCTTTTTTCAGTGTCCTATAATTTTCTGCATAAAGGTCTTATATCTCCTTAGTTAAGTTTATTCCTAGGTATCTTAATTTTTTTTTTTAGTGTAATGGTAAATGGGATTGCTTTTTAGTCTCTCTTTCTGTAATGTCACTATTATTGTATAGAAATGCCATAGATTTCTTGGAGTTAATTTTGTATACTGCTACATTGCCTAATTCATTTATTAAGTCTATTAAATTTTCTGATGGAATCTTTTGGGTTTTTTATTTACAGTATAATGTCATCTGTAAATAAGGACAGCTTTACTTCTTTTCCAATTTGGATGCCTTTTATTTCATCTTCTTGTCTAATTGCAATGGCTTATACTTCTAGTACTATGTCAAACAGGAGTGGTGAGACTGGGCATTCCTGTCTTGTTCCTGTTCTTAGTGGAAATGATTTTAGTTTTTGCCCATTGAGTATGATGTTAGCTGTGGGTTTATCATATATGGCCTTTATGATGTTGAGGTATGAACCTTCTATTCCCACCTTGCTAAGACTTTTTTATCAAGAAAAGGTGTTGGATTTTGTCCAATGTCTTTTCGGCATCAATTGATATGACTATGTGATTTTTATCTCTCAATTTGTTTATGTGATATATCACATTTATTGATTTGAGGATATTGTACCATCCTTGCATTCCTGGGATAAATCCTACTTGGTCATGGTGTATGATCTTTCCGATGTACTGCTGGATCCAATTTGCTAAAATTTTGTTGAGGATTTTGGCATCTATGTTCATGAGAGATATTGGCCTATTATTCTCTTTCATTGTGTTGTCTTTATCTGTTTTGGTATTAGGGTGACACTGGCTTCATAGAAGCTCTTTGGAAGTGTTCCTTCTTGAATTTTTTGGAATAGTCTGAGGAAGATTGGTTTTAATTCTTCCTTGAATGTTTGGTAAAACTCTCCTTTGTAGCCATCTGTCCCAGGCTTTTGTTTGCTGGAAGCTTTTTGATGACTGCTTCAATTTCTTCCATTGTTATTGGCCTATTGAGATATTTAGATTCTTCCTGATTGAGTTTTGGAAGGTTATATTTTTCAAAGAATATGTCCATTTCCCCCAGGTTGTTTAGTTTGTTGGAATAGAGTTCATAGTATTTTTTTTTTAACAATCCTTTGTATTTCAGTGGGATCTGTTGTTATTTCTCCTCTTTCACTTCCAATTTTGTTTATTTGGGTTCTCTCTCTTTGCTTCTGGCTAAAGGTCCATCAATATTGTTCATCCTTTCAAAGAACCATCTCTTGGTTTTGTTGATCTTCTGTATTTTTTCTTTTGTCTCTATGTCATTTATCTCCATTCTGATCTTTACTATTTCCTTCCTTCTGCTTACTCTGGGCTTTCCTTGTTATTCTCTTTCTAGCTATTTGAGTTGTAGAGTAAGTCATTTATTATCATTGTTTCTTGTTTTTTTTTTTGCAGTAGACTTGTAGAGGTATGAAATTCTGTCTCAAGACTGTTTTTACTATGTCCCATAGATTTTATATTGTTTTTTTTTCCCATTGTCATTTGTTGCCATGATGTTTTCTTATTTCTCTGGTTTAATAGCGTGCTGTTTAGTTTCCATGTGTTTGATTTCTTTGTATTGTTTTTACTGTAGTTGATTTCTAGTTTTATGCCATTGTGATCTGAGAAAATGCTTAATATGATTTCTATCTTTTTGAGACTTTGCCTATGATCCAACATATGTGCACTTGAGAAGAATGTATATTCTGTGGCTTTGGGGTGAAATGTTCTGAAGACGTCAATTAATTCCATGTGGCCTAGTGAGTCATTTAGGATTTATCTCTCTTTGCTGATTTTTTGTTTATAGGATTTTTACAATCGTGTTAGTGGGGTATTAAAGTCTCCCACTATTATTGTAATACTGTCCATCTCTCCCTTGATATTCTCTGGGAGTTTTTTTTTTAATGTATTTAGGTGGTACTGTATTGGTTGCATAAAAGTTTACCAGAGTTATTTCTTCTTGTTTGATTGCTCCCTTTTGTATCATGAAGTGGCTTTCCTTATCTCTTATTATGTCCTTCACTTTGAGATCTAATTTTTCAGATATAAGTATTGAAACCCCAGCTTTTTTTTTCCATTTCCATTTTCCCAAAAAACCATCTTCTATCCCTTCACCCACAGTCTGATACATCTTTTTCTCTGAGGTGGGTTTCGTGTAGACAGCAGATATATGAGTCATGTTTTCTTATGTTATCCATTACCCTATGTCTTTTGGTTGGAGCATTTAATCCATTTACATTTAAAGTTATCATTGATAGGTACTTATTTGTTGCCATGTTTTTCTTTATCCCTGTTTCTTCTTTGCTTCCTATTTCTTTTTTTTTCTTTTTTCACAGCAGTCCCTTTAACATTTCTTGCAATACTGGTTTGGTTGTAATAAATTCCCTTAGTCCTTTATTGTCTGTGCAGCTCCTGATTTCACTTTCAATTTTGATTGAAAGCCTTGCTGGGCACAGTATTCTTGGATTCAGACACTTCCTTTACTTGACTTTGTATATTTCATTCCATTTCCTTCTGGCCTGATGAGTTTCTGTTGAGAAATCAGTTGCTAGTGTGATGGGGGTTCCTTTGTCGGTAACTTTCTGTCTCTCTCTGGCCACTTTTAAGATTCTTACTTTGTCACTGGTGTTTGCCAATTTAATAATAATGTGCCTTGGTATCCTTTTTTGGGGTTCATTTTGCTTGGGACCCTGTGAGCTTCTTTGATATGCGTGGGGTGTTTCAGGGAAGTTATCTGCCATTATTTCTTCAAACAGGTTTTGTCTTCCTTGCTCAGTTTCCTCTCCTTCTGGAACACATATTATGTGGATGTTGTTTTGTTCTGTCTTTTCCTAAATTTCCATTAGGCTCTCATCCTGTTTTTAATTTTTTTTCTAGAAGCTGCTCTACTTGAGTATTTTTTCCTACCTGTCTTCTAGCTCAGTGATGCGGTTCTCTGCTTCTTCTAGTCTACTTTTGATGCATTCTATTAAGTTCTGTATATCAGTGATGTCATTTTTCATTTTTTATTCTTCTTTATTTCCTCTTGGTTCTTCTTCATTTTTTCTTGTTTCTTACTCATATTGTTCAATTTTTCCATTTCTTTCAGCCATCTTATGACCATTTCTCTGAATTCTTTCTATGACAGGTTGCTTGCCTCCATTTCATTTACACCCTTTCTTTGGTTATATATATATATATGGCTGTTTCTCTGCCCATGATCTTTCTTCTCTGGGAGTCTGGTTATGTAGTTCTCTCTCTCCTGAGTTGATTTAAAGGCAAAAAATACAACACAACCAGGTACAATACACAAGGCACTGAACAGAAATGTATTCACAATGTTAATAACTACAAATAAGGTAACCACCAGAGGGAGACAAATTAGGGGAAAGTAGAGAAAGAAGAAGAGAGAAAAGAGAAAAAATAAAAAGAATGGAGTGCCAAAATAATATTGGGAGAGGAGAGAAAAAAGAGGGGAAAAAAGTAGAAGAAAAAAAAGTAAGAGAGGAAAAAAAAAGAGAATCAGAAAGAAATGGGAACAAATTATATATATATATATATATATATATATATATATATATATATATATGGAGAAAACTCCAATAGAACAACCACGAATAACAACAAATGCCGTCAAGAAGTGTCTGGAGATTAATACAAACTACAAATAAAGTCTAATATCAAGGGAAACGAGGGAAAACAGAGATAAACAAACAAACAAAAATAAAGTAAATAAAAAGCAAAATAAAACAAAAGGATAAGCAAAAACAATCTCACAAAAAAGTATAAGAAGTCGATATAATCAACTTTCAAGCAAACAACAAAAGGACATAGAGAAAAACAACTTTTTGGATGGTGAAGATAGAGAAGAGAGATGTGTGTATGACTTGGAGTAGGGAGTTGGAAATTAGATATATAAGTGGGGTGAAATTTTAACCAGGTAAAAAGAAAGAATAGGGAAAATCTAAAGTAGGAAAAGAGTAAAGAAACAAGACAACAAAAGAGGAAAAGTTAGGAAGAGAGTGATGTCATAAAGATAGAGTTGACATAGAGTCAAATGATGCTAAAGGAAAGATGAAAATAGAATGTAGAACTCTAATCCTAAAATAAAGAGAAAACAAAATGACACTTATTTTTTTCAAAAAGGTAAAATAGTAATAGTAATAATACTGGTTTAAAATAAAATGTAATAATTAAAAAGGCAAAATCAATTTAGGAAAAAAGATAAAAAAATTCGTTTTTTAATTAAAAGATGAAAAAATTAAAATAAATAAAAAATAAAAGAATAGAATGTGCAGTAGTAAAGGTAATTCACTTCCTCTATTGTTCTGTTTGGTATTCCTGTTTCCCAGTTGGACATTATTACAGTTCCTAATGTTCCACTGCTGCTCAAGTGTTGTAAGCCAGTCCTGGTTTTTAAGCAAGCAGTGTGTCTTCATCTCTTTATTCTTTTGTGATTACGCAAGAGTCAATTTGTGAGTCATCCCCTAGGTGGCAATGTTTCTGGCTTGACCTCTGAGACTATAGGTCCTCTCTAGCCTGTGCTTAGATCCTGCTTTCCCTATGGCACTTATTACCTGTTTGTGGGAGTGGTTTTCCCTAGAGCTGGTTCTCTGATGGTTATTCTGTGCTGTGATCTCCAGGTTCCAGAAAAACAACTTTCCCCTGTGGTCTCTTAGGATGTCCCTAATTGGGAGATCCTACGTGTTGGGCTTAACAATCAGAAGCAAGAATCTGAAGAGGAAAGAGTACAAGTCTGTGCAGTAGCCTTTCCCACTCCTGTTCAAGTAGCAGGCACACTTCAATAACTCACAGGCTGTCCTTCTGCCTCAGATCAAAATGGGTTGCTTTCTAGAGCTCCCCTCTGTTAAAAGTTCTGAGAGCCCCTTTCCACATTCAGGGATCACTCCTTATCCAACATCCACGGATTTTTCCAGGTGCAGCTTTCCCCCAGTCCAGTTCCCACAGTGTTCATGTCTCTCTCTTCTGTGGGACAAGAGACCTCACCTTATCTCAGGCAAAATCTGACCTTTCCATGTGGCGTGTAGAACTCCTCTGAATCTGAGTGTTTGCACCAATTGCCGAGCGACGTTCTGGGTCTCATAGCATCTCAGTGGATGCCTCAGCTGTAGCTTTTCAGGCTCCTGTAAACATCCACTTTCCCCTTCAAGATGGTATGGTCTCCGCGTTCGTGCTGGTGGCTCCAAGGGAAAAAACTCAGTGGCAGTGGGGCTGCTTGGTCAGGGGAGCCCGTTGCAGAACCCCCACCTTCTCCTGGAGGATAACTGTCACTTAACTTGGCAACAAACACATCCAGTGTGACCCTCAGCTGTTCTCTCTGTCTGCTCAGAGACAAGGCTCAAGACATGTCCATCTATTCAGCCTCCATTTTTTTCTCCCCTTTGCCATTTTTTTAAATTAGGTTGTGTATCTTCCTTTTGTTAAGTTGTCTGAGTTCCCTGTAAATGTTGGAGATTAAACCCTTATTGGAGATAATATTGGCAAATATGTTCTCCCATGCAGTAGGCTTTCTTATTGTTTTGTTGATGGTTTCTTTTGCTGTGCAGCACCTTTTTATTTTGATGTAGTCCCATTTGTTTATTTCCTCTTTAGTTTCCATTGCTTTAGGAGCTGTATCAGTAAAGATAATTGCTATGACAAATGTCTGCTATTTTGTTGCCTGTGGCTCCTTCTAAGATTTTTATGGTTTCCCATCTTATGTTAAGTCCTTTTTCCATTTTGAGTTTATTTTTATATATGGTATAAGTTGGTGGTTTAGTTTCATTTTTTTGCATGTATCTGTACAGTTTTCCCAATACCATTTATTGAAGAGACTGTTTAGTCTCCACTGTATGCTCTTGCCTCTGAAATAGGACCTTAGTATTCATCTCAGGTAAAAACTGCTGTATTCTGGCTTTTGAACACACCTACTTGCTTAAACAATGGGGTAGTTACCTCAGTTTCCAGATTGAGAGCTGGAAGCTCACATAAATCCATCCCACATCACAAAGATTATTCTCCTGTGCCTGAGGACCAGAACCATAAAAGATTGATTTCAGTTGACTCAGTGGCTCCAGGAGTTGAGACTGTAGATGACCTTTAGAGATTATTAACTTTGCTCAATTTTGCTTCTGTACAATCTGCTTTTGAAAGATATTCCACATTCCAACATCTAGCAGGGTGTGGTTGGGAGATAAGGAGCAGTCAACAGGAACAGTTGCAGTTCACTGACACCCACCCACGTTGGCTGTTGGCGGAATTTAGAAAATTTTGTGGGTAAGACCTTTAAAAGGACTGCTTATATCTGGGATGGCCTGGTCATGAGTGTGGACTCCACCCATGTGTGGTGCCCTGGTGGCCATCCCTGGCCAGCTCAACAAATCCTTGATTGCTTATTTCTAACTTATCTGCCTCAGTGGTCATTCACTGCTGTTCATGGAAGTCACCCCATAACAGCCTCCTTTGTCAAATATTAATTCAGCTTACTGTCTTCTGTCATTCTCTGGGTTGCTGTTCTGTTCCACTGATCTATATGTCTCTTCTTATGCCAATATCAGGCAGTTTTGAGAACAGTGGCTTTGTAGTATAACTTGATGTCTGGTATTGCCATCACTCTAACATTGTTCTTGTTTCTCAAGATTACTGCAGTTATTCAGGGTCTTTTTTTTTTATTCCAGATTAATTTTTTGATTTAGTGCTTTGAGTTTCTTCAGTTTAATACCCAGAAGTTGAATTTCTGTGTCCTTCTTTCTCTTTTGTTACATAAACTTTTTTAAAAATGTCAATTTTGTATTGATTAAATATTGCTACCCCAGTTTTTGTTGTTGCTATCATTTCCTTTTTTTATGACTCCCCTTTCCATCCCTTTACTTGTGTAGACAGTGCCTGGGAAGGCACCTGGGCATTCTTTAAATTGTTGTCAGCTGAACCTAAGGCTACAGGAAAAGCCTAGTCTTGGATACACATCTTGCCAAGAAGGCAGATATGTTATCAGTACTGACTCTTACCTTTGCCCAGGTGTTGGGTAGTGGGTCTTTGATATGAAAATCCAGTAAAGCACTAGGAATGGTTGGGCCTACTCAAGAATGCAAATAATCTCCTTTGAACCTAACTTTTGGTGAGACTTCCTGGTATTTGGGGGTATAAAATAAACTTGCTGTATGGGCTCTGGGTCCCTGTCTCTCCAGCAGAAGAGGGCAGTGGTCCTACCCAGGTCCCAGCATTTCCCCTTCATTTTGTGTTTGGTCTCTTTCTTTCTTTGATTTCTCAACCCCCAGCTGTCTCCACTAAGAACTGGTTCATCTCTCTTTCTATGAGGGATGAGGAAAAGGGAGATCCTCATCATACCTGGCCCTCTGCCATATAAGGCACCACGCCATATACTTGTTGTCTGTATCTTTTGATCTGTGGTGAGTCTCTTGTAGACAGCATATGTAAGGTCTTGTTTTGTTATTCATTCAGCCATTCATGCATTTAATCATTTGCATTTATATGATTGCGAATAAATATGTATTTTTTTTACCATTTTATTATTTATATTATTTATATATTTAAAAATCTTATTCTTAAAGAAGAACCTTTAACATTTGTTGTAATATCTGTTTGGTAGAGATGAACTTCTTTACTTTTTCTTGACTGGGAAAATCTTTATGTATTTTTCTATATTAATTGATAGCTTTGCTGAATAGAGTGCTATTGTTGTAGGTTCTTGTTTTTTATTATTTTGAATATTTGTCTCAATTTATTCTGGCCTGCTTAGTTTCTCTTGAGAAATAAGCTCAGTCTTATTGGAGTTTTCTTGTAGATAACTGCTTTGTTCTGCTTTTTTTTTAAAAAAAATATATTTTATTGACTTTTTACAGAGAGGAAGGCATGGAGATAGAAAGTTAGAAACATTGATGAGAGAGAGAGACATTGATCAGCTGCCCCCTGCACACCCCCTACTGGAGGTATGCCCGCAACCAAGATACATGCCCTTGACTGGAATCAAACCCGGAACCTTTCAGTCTGCAGGCTGACGCTCTATCCACTGAGCCAAACCAGTCTTGGTTTGTTCTGCTTTTAAGATTTGTCTCTTCGTCTTTAAACTTACACCATTTAATAATGATGTGTTTTGGTGTCAGCTCATTGGATTTATTTTACTTGAGATTCTCTTGTGCTTCCTGTGCTTGACTATTTCCTTCACCAGGTTATGGAAGTTTTCTATCATTAAATTTTTAATGTAGGTCTTCAGTTCTTTGCTCTTTTTTTTTTCTTTTCCCAACAAACCCATCTTCTTCTTTTTTTTTCTTTTTTATTATTATTAATTTTTTATACATATCTCCCCATTGCCGCCCTCCTCCCTCCCAGGCATATCCCAACTCCCTCAGTGTCTATGTTCATTGGTTATGCTTATATGCATGCATACAAGTCCTTTGATTGATCTCTTATCTACCTCACCTAACTTTAATTTTCCTGCTGTAATTTCACAGTCTGTTTGAAGCTTTACTGCCTCTGTATCTATCCTTTTGTTCATCAGTTTATAATGTTCTTTATTATCCACCAATGAGTGAGATCATGTGATGC
>PVJN01041706.1:0-18621 GCA_004026805.1 Lasiurus borealis | reverse complement strand
CCATAGCCACAAGATGGAGGTGCCCAGTCCTCTCAGCCTGCCAGAGTTCCCCAGTCCTGGGGGGTGGTGGCTGCTGAGAGTGGACAGTGTGAGTGGCCTGGTGAAATGCTTGCTTTGTTGCTGCAGCAAAAAGAAGCATCCCTCTCCTACAGCAGAGTGGCCAAGGTTGGACACTTGCTTCTAGATAAGTGTCCTGCCCAGGCCTCAGAGGGCCTCTTGGCAGGGCACACACATGGCCTTCTACATGGAAGGTCAGCAAGCACATCCCTCCAGGGCATACCTTAGGCTTGCTGCCTAGGCTGCGTATCTACTGTGTGTGGAGTGAGGCTGAGGACTAGCTGTTGCTGGGTATTGCTGTCCCTGGGACTGCTGCACCACAGGCTGCAGGGCGCTGGCACCCTCGGAGCTGGGTGCTGCTATAGGGAGCAGTGTCCACTCTGTTTCTGGCATGTTCTAGGGAGGCAGCTGGGAGCAGATAGGCCCTGGGCTCAGGGAGTTGGGAGTGGGGTAGGGAGCAAGCAGGAGGAAAGGTCAGGGTGATTCATTCCAATAGATCTCATTCCAAGGCTACATTCAAGTGTAGAAAGCTCTCCAGTGACATCAGAGCCTTGGACCTTGCCTTGGGATCATCTGACCCCTCCACCCTTAGGCCAAAGTTCACCAACTTCAGGGAGGGAGGTTGTTTGAGAAACCAACCCGTCTTGGTGAAAAAGATTGCAGGAGCATCCCTCTGTTTGCTTCTGTCTGTTTCCTTTTTGTAAATTCCATTTCCGGTTTTCTACACTTTTTCTAAGGGTGACCTGGCTTTTGACAGCAAAAGCAGACTCCTCTAAAGTTTAACAGCACACCTCCTAGACTGATTATGTTGCCTTGCCCTAAGAAATCAGCAGGTGTATACGTCATGTTTATGTGAAAAAATTCAAACCTGTAGAAAGAACTTTTATGAGTTTACTGGAGTCAAACTGTCCACACTTGCTGGGACAATGATCTGGAGAATGGCTGTTTTTACTGTGTTTTATTCATTCTTTTTTTAAATTAATATATTTTCTTTGATTTCTGAGAAGAAAGAAGCAGGAGAGAGAGACAGAAACATCATCAGTGAGAAAGAATCATCAGTTGGCTGTCTCTTGCATGTCCCCAATTGGGGATCAAGCCCATAACGAGGCAAACATCCTACCCCAGCAATGGAGAGCCTCTGGGCTTCCGAGAGCCTCTGGGCAGTGGGTGTGGAGTGGCCAGGCCCCAGAGAGAGCAGAGAATCATGAGGAGGGTGCCTAAGCCATCAGTTCTCCAGGATGGGAGAGGGCTCCCCTGAGGGCTCCAAGATTGGAGAGAGTGAAGGTTGAGCTATGGGACCCAACCTCTGTGCATGAATTTTATGCACCAGGCCTCTAGTATAGGAATATATTTGTCTTTCATTATGTGAATGAGTCATAGCACATTGATTAGTGTCCATATGTTGAGCCAACCTTGATTTCTCAGACTATATCCAACTTTATCATGGAAAGTGATTATTTCAATGTGCTGTTAAATTTCCTAGTATGTTGTTGACTTTGGACCTAGATTAGTGGAGAATGCTAGACTTGTTTTCAGTCACAGGACAAAAATATGACTTTTTTTCCCCCCAAGAACAGAGTTACTAGATATGTGGTTTCAGATCTCTTCCACTGAAGTCCTAGAAGGATATACAGGGCATTATAGGAAGTTTAACTCATTGGAGAAAATACATGAAAATAATTAATAGGAGTTTGTTAGAAATAGAAACTTTAAAGATTATGCAGACAAGGATATGTAGAAATAAGGAACATGTCAATGCAAACTGGTGGAAAGGGTATTTCTTGTTTCCTACATGTACATCCTCACAGTGACTTTGTTCTAGAAGGTAACATCTTCCCAGGCCCAGGAGATTCCCACTTGGACACCTTTTGGGTCCTTATCCACATGGTCACAACATGAATCACCAAAGCCTGGCAATTTTGGCTTCTATTTATGAAATCTCTCAACACTGAAGTGAAGAGGACACCACTCACTAGAGGAGCCATGGTGAATGTTTGTCTGTATGAGGAGCCTTCATGTAATTGGACCAGTACTCCGGTCTTAGTCCATCCTCATCATTATCATTATCATCAGCAGCAGCAGCAGTACCACAATTTGCTTACTTATAATCATTATAATATTCTGTAGAGATAGTGGTTATCCACACACAATGACTTTTTATCAAATAATAAAAGCAGTCATCTCTTTTCTTGATGTCATTGAAAACTGAAATAACAACAGCCTCACCTTAAATTGATACAAGGCCTTGCAAGCAGCTGATGACTTTGGATAGAGGAGAGATCTCACCAAAGACAATGGACAAAGTTCCCTGTACAATTCTATTGTCGTCGTCGTCATCATCATCATCATCATCATCATCATCACAACACCACCACCATTATCATCATCATTTGCCAATTTATAGTTACTTTTTTCAGTTACAGTAGATGTTGTTTTTGTACAGCCACAATGACCATTTAACACAATGTTTGCTCAGTTTTTATAATTGTTAAGTAAAATGTGTAGCCACACTTTATTTTCTTTTCCTTTGGATTGCAGAAATCGGATGACTCCTTCCTGCCTCTCCTCTTTTGGTACCATGTGGGAATCTGAAAAGGAACATTGGGTCTCCTCCCCCTCCCCACCAAATCAATGAAATAAAATCTCTGAGCCAGTCTCCTTTCCTGGCTCCAGCAAAGCTGGTCTGACTTCCTAAAGGACCTATTCTGTACTTCCCAAGTATGTGCATAATAAAAATTCCTTGTCCTTTGGTGTGTTTATGTGTCACCAACCTGGACATCTGTTAGGGTCCAGGTTGGTAACACATAAACACATCAATGGACAAAGAACTTTTATTATGCACATAGTTGTGGGTCTCTCTGCCTGGTGTCACCTACTCTCTGTGCTATGAGCATGATGACAATTCAATACTCAGCAACACTGGGCTCCTTCTTCTCTAACTTTGGGTTCACATACCAGTGGTGGCCTCTGTCCAGAATTTAGGTGAGTCATACTGTTAAGTATGTAGAGCCTTTGGTTATATTTAAGGGACATGTGTCAGAAGATTTGATGATTAGCTGTCATTTGTGCACAAGAGTGAATGAAAGACACTCTGCCTATTGTCCTTGGGAGAAAGTTGTCCCTATTTGCAACAGAGATAAGTGAAGAATTAGGAACCTAGAGGTTCCTTGAAGGAAATTGTGACATGAATATGAAACCACACAGGAAACCATCCCAAATCTCCCACTGCACCTCCTTCTGGGATGGTCCTTGTGTTCAGCTTCCCTGTGTGCTCCCTGTGGTCACAGTTTGTGCTTCAGGGAGGTTTGTGTCTGGGCTCCCAGGGACTTCCCCTCACTTTGTCTGTTGCACAGTAATACAAGGCGGTGTTCTCAGCTCTCAGAATGATCATTTGCAGGCAGCCAGTGCTTTTGGAATCATGTCTGGAGATAGTGACTCTGCCTTTCACAGATGCAGCATATTCTGTGGTGTGACCATTGGCTTTGTTTTTTATGAAACCTATCCACTCCCATCCCTTTCCTGGGGTCCGCCAGATCCAGCTTATATAACTGTCACTGAACAGGAATCCTGACCCTTTTCAGGAGAGTCACAGAATTCCCACAGGCTGCACCAAGCCTCCACTAGACTCCACCAGATGCACTTCACACTGCACACCTGCAGACAGGACAGTTGTCATTAGGAGCAGGGACACACACACACACACACACACACACACACACACACACACACAAACACACACACCCTCAAGGCCCAGTTTCTCCATAAAGTTACCATGTAAGAGCATCAAAGGGAGAGCCCAGCCCAGCCCACACTTCATGGTGCTTCCTCTGGGTTGACGCCTGCAGCGAATTAAGACTCTAGGTTCCAAGCGTGGGGCTGCTTTCACAGAGGTGCAGGGACAGGAGCTGGGCTGGGCTTATCTGCACAAAGATCTCCCTATTTGCATGGGATCCTCCTCTTAGGGACAGAAGATTGGAGTTTCAGGGGGACAGTCCCTTGGACTCAGAGGGACAGGCACCTCCTGTGAGCATAGAGATGTTCATGAGGGTTGCCTCATTTGTGTGCTGTTGTGCAACTGTTGTTGTTAATACCATCATAGGTTATAAGCACAGGCAGGTGGGACATTTGTGATTCTTGATTTTGGAAATTTTATGACCATATCTACAGCTTTCTGTGCAAACACTTCCTTTATGCAAGCTCATAGCATATAGCAGAGTCCCCAAACTCTTTCCATTAGAAATAATTATGGCTTTGAGTAGAGAAAAGACAAGAAATAAAAGCAGAGAGCATTCAAGATGTCAGGATACAGGATTGCAGTGAGCAAGAGAGTGTAAATGAGTGAGAGAATGAAAGGGGAGTGTGTAGATGTGTGGGTTGGGTGTATGTGTAAGTGAGGGGCAGTTACATTCTGCAGTACTGTTGGGGACTGGTGGATGAGGCTCCCCCTAACCAGGCAACTTTTACTATTGCTAAAATCTCTCCTGAGTCACCTGGCTCTGCTGCAGAGACTGCACCATCTTGAAGGGTATAATGGTTGTGACTGGAGGTGGGGGGGTCCACTCTCACCTCTACATGGGGAGATCCCAGTCACCACCTGGGACCCTACAGCCACACAGGCCAGGGATCAGCTGTCAAGGATGAGACCTCATGAACACCAAGACTCCACCTTCCTCAACTCCTAAAAATTTTTCCCGGGGGGACACAAAATGGTGGCCAAATATGCTGATTGGTCTTGCCTGTTTTTGTGGAACAGATAGAACAAACAGCTGAATCAAATAACAGCCTTCTGGAATTGACGAATTAAACACAGCTGAAGAGACAATCCATGGATAGAAAGGTCAGAGCTATCCGGAAACCAGTGGGATCAGGGATCTGGGCTGGAGGGAGAAACACACGCAGCCTGGACTGAGCTGAACCAAATCCGTGTCCCTTGGGGACAAGAGTAGCAGAACTGCTGGCAGCAGGATCTCTATATCTAAGTCCACAGCTATGGGAGGCTGAGCCCAGAAAGGTATCCTGAAGTTCTGCACCAGCTGTGCAGTGCAGTGTCAGGGGAGAGAGGTGCACAGCAGTGTGGTTGCTCTGTCTTTATAATGCCCTTGCTTTTACTCACTAAACCCAGCATCTTTCAATTACAAACATTAAGGCTGTGGTTCAGGGGAAGGTGGTTTTGTGGAAGCTGGGAAACAAAATAGGGAGAGTTATCAGGAGGCCAGCTCTGGGACAGTCCGGCCCCTCCAACCTTGAACAGACATTTTTCTCCTGGAGACCAGGTCCCAACTAGCAGCACAACCACATCCAGCCTCAAGCTCTGCAGAGAAACAAAGATTTTAAATACTCCTAGGGAGCCTTTGGGCACTCGACTGAGGGGCCATTTGGTCCCTGAAATGAATATAGAAACACAGGTACCTAAAGGTAGTGTCAGCATTATACGCTTGTATAAATATGACTGAAAGCAGGCAGAAAACAAGCAGGCACAGTGGTCCCTAGCTGACTCCACTGATGTGGAGTCCAGCAGAGAAATGGTGAATTGCTGGGAGCTTCAACACAGTGCTGACTATCTAGCAGGAAGCTGAGACTTGGCACACAGAACAGTGGAGAAGGACCTTAGACCAGTCTCCCTGGGACATGAAATACTCAGCTGAAGTGAACAAACTTCACTACTTCATTTTTTTTTAAAAAACCTTTTGCTTAAGAAACTAAAACTTTTTCCTTTTATTATTTTCTTTTATTTACTACTACTACTACTACTACTACTACTACTACTATTACTATTACTAGAGGCTTGGTACACAAAATTTGTGCATTGGGGAGGGCCTGCACCCTCTCCAATCTAGGATCCCTCTCACAATCCAGGACTGCTGGCTCTGAACCACTTGCCTGCCTGCCTGCCTAATTGTCCCTGTTTCCCTGCCAGCCTGATTGCACCTAACTACCCTCCCCTGCTGGCCTGGTAGCCCCTAACAGTCTCTGCCTTGGCCCCTGCCACCATGGCTTTGTCCAGAAGGACGTCTGGAAGGATGTCCAGTCTAATTAGCATATTGATTTAGGAATAATTAAGTTTAGGTCGGGAAAATGTTGTTATTGGAAACCTTGATGTCTGATGTCAACCTTTGGACCACTGTCACCATGTCCTGGCTCTCAGCTTAAGAGAGAGAGAGAAAGAGAGAGAAAGAGAGAGAGAGAGAGAGAGAGAGAGAGAGAGAGAGAGAGAGAGAGAGAGAGAGAGAGAGAGAAGCATTAATGATGAGAGAGAATCATTGATTGGCTTTCTCCTGCATGTCCCACACTGGAGATCAAGCCTGCAACCCAGGTATGTGCCCTGATTGGGCATTGAACTGTGACCTTCTGGTTCATAGTTGATGCTCACCACTTAGCCAGTTGGCTGTGACAAAGGCAGACATTGATGTGGGAGGGGTGCTGATGTATGATGGGGGGCAGATGGGGTTTACAGGGTCTGCTCTGCACTTGACCCTGTGGGAGGAGTTGGGGAGAGTTTACAGGGTTCTTGCCATAGAGCTCAGAGTCTGGACAACAGATCTAGAGAGATCTAGGGAGATGCAGCTTGGGAGTTTTCCATGCTCTTGAGTTTGGGGAATATTTTGAGAGGGAAAAGGGTTAGTTCTCCTTTGAATGTGAAGTCATCAGGTGCAGGAATTTCGTTAGCTGGGAGGTTTTTGACTTCTGCTATGATTCCATTAGGTTAGTTTGATCTATTTAGATTTCCTGATTCTTCCTAATTCAGTTTTGAAAGCATATATGATTCTTGGAATTGATCCATTTTGTCCATGTTGTCCATTATGTTGGTATGTAGTTGTTCATAATAGTTTATTACAACCCTTTTATCTATGGTGTTAGTTGCTACTTCTCTTTTATTTTTTATTTTGTATATTTGTGTTCTCTGTCTTTAATTCTTGATGAATCTATTTAAAAGTTTGTCAACCTAGTTTATCTTTTTAAAGAACCAGCACTTGGTTTCATTGATTTCTTTAGACTATATTTAGTTCATTTCTGCTATGTTCTTTATTATTTCCTCTCTTCTACGCCAGGCTTTTTATCCCAGTTCCTTCAGGTATAGAGTTGGATTGTTAATCTTTGTTCCAGTTTCCTGAAGTGGGCTCGTGATGGTTCAGATTTCCCTCTTATAACTTATTGTGCTGTGTTCCATAGGTTTTTGGTTGTTGTGCTCTCATTTTTATTAGTTTTAATGTAACTTTTACTTATTCCTTGATCTCACTGACAACAAATTCATTGTTCAGTAACATGTTCCCTCCCCTCAAGAACATTGTATTTTTTTCTTCTTGTGGTGATCTCTAATTTCATACAATTATAGTCAGAAAAGATGTTTGATATGATTTAAATCTTTTTTAACTTATTGAGATTTATTTTGTGTACTAACATGTGGTTTATCTTAGAAAATGTTTCCTGTGCACTTGGAAAGAATGTACATTTGGGGTAGAATGCTCTGAAGATATCAATTAAATCCATTTGCTCTAGTATGTCATTGAAGATCTGTGTTTTCTTGTTGATCTTCTTTTCTTGAAAATCTATCCATTGATATCAATCAAGTGTTAGAAATACCGTAATATAAATATATTACTGTCAATCTCTTCCTTGATATCCTCAAGATTTCCTTTTTAAAAGTGTATTTTATTGATTTCAGAGAGGAAGGGAGGGAGGAAGAGGGAGAGGGAGGGAGAGGGGGAGAGGGAGAGGGGAGAGAGAGAGAGAGAGAGAGAGAGAGAGAGAGAGAGAGAGAGAGAGAGAGAGAGAAATTTCAATGATGAGAGAGAATCATTGGTTGGCCTCCTCCTCATACCTCATACTGGGGATCAATCCTGAAACTCAGGCATGTGCCCTGACTGGGAATCCAACTGTGACCTCCTGGTTCATTGATTGGTTGGTGCTAAACTATTGGGCCACGTTGGCTAGGCTCAAGATTTACTTTATATATTCAGGTGCTCCTATGCTGGGTTTATATATGTCTAGCAGAGTATATCCTCTTGTTGGATTGTTCCTTTTATTATTATGTAGCCTCTTTCTAAAGACATTGTTTCAAAGTCTGTTTTGTCAGATATAAGTATTGCTACTCCAGTTTTTTTCTTTCATTTCCACTTTCATGGAATTTCTTTTTTCATCCCTTTACTTTTATCTCTGCATATCCTTCATTGTGGAGTGCGTCTCTTAAAGACTGCATATAAATTAGGCTTGCTTTATTGTCTGATCAGCTACTCTGTCTTTTGATTGTAGCATTTAAGCCATTTATACTTAAAGTGATGATTTATTGGTACATATTTATTGCCTTTTCATACTTTTACCTCTCTATGTTTAATTATTTTTAATCTTCCTCTTCCTTCTCTTATTTCTTTCAACAGACCCTTTAACATTTTGTGTAATGGTGGTTTGGTGGTAACAAATGCCTTTGGCTTTTTCTTTTTTGGGAAAATCTTTATTTGTCCTTCAATTTTAAAATCTTGTTAAATTAAGTAGTCTTGATTGTAGGTTTTACTTTTCATCATTTTGTATATTTCTTGCCAATCCCTTCCATCTGAAATATTTCCTTTCAGAAGTCAGCTGCCAGTCTTATGGAAGTTGCCTTGTAGGTAATTAGCTGGTTTTAAGATTCCTCTTTGCTGCTTTTTAGATTTTCTCTTTGTCTTTTAACTTTTGTCATTTAAATTATGATGCCTCTTGTGGTCCTTTTTGGGTTCATCTTATTTGAGACTGTGCTTCTTGAAGATGTGTGACTTTATTACTATTATTCTTTTTATTTAAAGTATTACATATGTCTTCTTTTCCCCCTTTACACTTTCCCCTGCCACTTTTCCCCACAAGCCTATGCCTCGACCCCCTAAGTCAGTGTCCATTGGTTATTCTTATATGCATTCATACAAGTCCTTTGGTTGTTCTCTTAAACTGCACCCCACTCCACCATCCCTGCCTTCCCTCTGAGTTTTGATGCTTATCCTTCTCTAGATCTTTTTTGTTTATCAGTTTATGTTGCTGATTATATTCTGCAAATGAGTGAGATCATGTGATATTTATCTTTCTCCCACTGGCTTATTTAACTTAGTATGTTTTTCATGTCCATCTATACTGTTGCAAATGGTAACAGTTCCTTTTTATTTTTTAACAGCAGTATTAGAGGCCTGTTGCAAGAAATTTGTGCATGTGTGTGTGTGTGGGGGTCCTTCAGTCGAACTTATACCTCATAATTCTGGGAGCACTCAGAGGATGTCCTACTGATGGCTTAGGCCTACTCCCCGTGGTTCTATGCTCTCTCTAGACCTGCCTGCTTGATGCCACCACAAGGCCTTGTTGTTTGCTCTCTGCAGGGGGTTGCTTGCCCCTTGCTGCCTGCTGTCTGCTCACTGTGGGACTTGTTTATCCCTCAGCACTGTGGTGAGGGCATGCGGGACCTGGCTATATGCTTGCTGTGGAGTCCTGCTTGCCCCTCAATGCCATGACAAGGGGAAAGCTGGGCCAGGCTGTGTGCTCGTTGTGTGGGACTGCTTGCTTATCACTGTGAAGAGGGGCAAGCAGTGCCCTGCTGTCTGCTCACCATGGGGGACTGGGGAGCTGCTTGCCCCTCATCCCTGTGTCGAAGGCTTAAAGGACTGGGGGACTCTGGTGGTACTGAGGGAACTAGACACTGCCATCTTGTGGATATGGAAGCCATCATCTTTGTCACATATTCTGTGTTTATTAGATAGGATAACATTCCATTGTGTAAATGTATAACAATGGAATGTTATCCATTGTGTAAATGTATAACAGTTTTTTAATCCACTCATCTGCTGATGGGCATTTAGGCCATTTCCACATCTTTGCTATTATAAATTGTGCTGCTTTGAACACAGAGGTGCATAATTCCTTTCTAATTAGTGTTTTGAATTTCTTAGGATATAATCCTAGAAGTGGGATTACTGGGTCTAATGTGAGTTCAATTTTTAATTTTTTGAGGAAACTACACACTGTTTTCCTTACTGGTTTCACCAGACTGCATTCCCACCAGCAGTGCATGAGGGTTCCTTTTTCACCACATCCTCATCAGAACTTGTCATTTGTTGATTTGTTGATGATAGCTATTCTGACAGGTGTGAGATGGTACTTCATTGGCATTTTTATTTACATCTCTCACATTATTAGTGACTTTGAGCATGTTTTCATATGTCTCTAGCCTTCTCCCACTGTTCAAAAGTATGACCACTTTAGAAAAGTGTCTATTTAGGTCCTATGCCTAATTTTTTATTGGATTGTTTATCTTTCTTTTGTTAAGATGTATGAGTTTCCTATAAATTTGAGAGATTAGACTCTTATCAGATATATCATTGGCAAATATGTTCTCTCATGCAGTGAGCTTTCTTGCTGTTTTGTTGATGGTTTCTTTTGCTGTGAAGAATCTTTATATATATATTTTAATATATTTTATTGATTTTTTACAGATAGGAAGAGAGGGATAGAGAGTTAGAAACATCGATGAGAGAGAGACATTGATTCACCACCTCCTGCACGCCCCCTACTGGGGATGTGCCCCCAACCAGGATACATGCCCTTGACCTGAATCAAACCTGGGACCTTTCAGTCCACAGGCCAACACTCGATGCACTGAGCCAAACCGGTTTCAGCAAGAATCTTTATATTTTGATGTAGTTTCATTTGATTATTTTCTCCTTTGTTTCCATTGCTCTAGGAGGTGTATTGGTAAAAATATTGCTATGACACATGTCTAATATGTTGCTGCATGTGGATTCTTGTAAGGTTTTTTATGATTTCCTGTCTTACATTTGCCCTCTATTTTGAGTTTGTTTTTGTGTATGATGTAAGTTGGTGGTCTACTTTCATTTTTTTACATGCAACTGTCCAATTTTCCCAACACAATTTATTAAAGAGACTGTCTTTGACTCCATTGTATGCTCTTGCCTTCTTTGTCAAATATTAATTTAGAATAATATCCTGGGTAGATTTATGTGTTCTATGTTCTGTTACATTGGTCTATATGTCTGTTGTTGTGCCAGTACCAGCCAATTTTGAGAACAGTGGTGTTGTGCTACAGTTTGATAGCTGGTATTGTCATTCCTTCAATTTTCTTGTTTCTCAGGATTGCTGCAGCTATTCAGGATCTCTCTCTCTCTCTCTTTTTTTTTACCCAGATAATTTTTTGAAGAATTTGCAAAAGTTTGTGAAATATGTCTTTAGAATTTTAATAGGGATTGCAATTGAATCTGTAGATTGATTTGAGTAGTATAGACATTTTAATAATGTTGATTTTACCAATCCATGAACATGGTATATTCTTTCCTTATTTCTCTCTTCCTGTATCGCTTTTTTTAAAAGTCCTTTAGTTTTCTCAGTACAGGTCTTTACCTCCTTAGTTAAGTTTAACCTAGGTATGTTAATTTTTTGGTGCAATGGTAAATGGGATTTTTTTTCTTGTTTCTTTTTCTGTGAGTTCATTATTGTTGTATTAAAAAAGCCATAGATTTCTGGGTGTTAATTTTGTATTCTGCTATATTGTCAATTTCATTAATTAAGTCTAGCAGTTATGATGAAGTCTTTAAGTTTTTGTATGTACTATATCTTGTCATCTGTAAATAATGACAGTTTTACTTCTTGTTTTCTAATTTGGATGCCTTTTATTTATTCTTCTTGTCTGATCACAATGGCTAATACTTCTGAAGCATCTTATATAAAAACTGCTGTTTGAAATTTTAACCTGGCTCTTTTGTTTTTTGTAAATGCTTGCTTAAATAATAAGGAAAATAAGAATACTCTCATTTCAGAGATGCAGTGGACTATGCCCCAGACAGATCTGTTAGTGCTGACACCAAGTCAGGCCTTGATATATGGTCTCATGGCCCCTTCCCAGCACATAGGCCTTCTTTCCCAGAAGGCTCATAAGTCTCATTCCAAAAGAGCTAGGAAAGGTATAAAACGAAAAGGTTTCCTCCATGTGGGTGGGGGAGGGAGAGAGGGAAAAATTTGAAAGGCGCATTTTTCTCTGGCCCTGCCCTTAATAAAATGTAACTCCTTTTCTCTACACATGGCTTGTTTTTTGCCCAGTCTTCTGTAACACTTCCAGTACTATGTTGAACAGGAGTGGTGGGGGTGGCCATCTTTGTTGTGTTCCTGTTTTTAGGGGAAATGTCTAGTTTTTGCCCATTTAGCGTGATGTCAGTTGTAGGTTTGTCATGTAAGGCTTCTATTATGTTGAGGTGTAATCCCTCTATTCCCAGTTTGCTGTGAGTTTTGATCAGAAAAGCATGTTTGGTGTTGTCAAATGGTTTTTCTGCATCAATTGATATGATTATGTTACTTTTTGTTTCTCAACTTATGTGGTGTATCATGTTTATTGATTTTCAGATATTGCACCATCCTTGCATCCCCAGAATAAATCCTGTTTGGTCATGGTATATGATCTTTCAAATGTAATGCTGGACTTGATTTGCTAGAATTTTGTTGAGGATTTTAGCATCTATGTTCATCAGCGATATTGGCCTGTAATCCTCTTTCTTTGTATGGTTTTTATCTGATTTTGGTATTAGGGTAATGCTGACTACATGAAATGAGCGTGGAAGTGTTTCTTCTCTTGAATTTTGTCAATAGTATGAGGAGGGCAGAATTTAGTTATTCTTTAAATGTTTGGTGAAACTGACTTGTGAAGCTACCTGTACCAGGGCTTTGTTTTCTGGAAATTTTTTTGATTATTGCTTCAATTTATTCTATAGTTATCAGCCTATTCAAATTAAAAAAAAATTTCCTGATTCAGTTTTGGAAGGTCATATTTTTCTAGGAAGATGTTCATTTCTTCTAGATTGACCAGTTTGTTGAGGGGCCTGTTCTTATTTCACCTTTTTTTCATTTCTGATTTTATTTATTTGGGTCCTATCACTTTGCTTCTTGCTGAATCTGGATAGATGTTAGACAATCTTGCTTTTTCTTTCAAAGAACAAGCTCTTTGTTTTATTGACTGTGTGTTTGTGTATGTGTGTATTTGGTCAATAGCCCATTTGTTTCCACTCTGATGTATATTATTTCCTTCCTTCTATTCTCTCTCAGATTTTCTTGTTCCTCTTTGAGTTTACCTTTTTTTTTTTTTTCCAGAAAGGCCTGTAATGCTATGAACTTCCCTCACAGGACTGCTTTCACTGTGTCCCATAGATTTTGGATTGTTGTTTGCTTCCAGGATGTTTTTAATTTATGTGATCTCTTTTGTAACCCAATAATTGTTTAATAATATGCTATTTAGTCATCAAATGTTAGATTTTTTATTGCTGTTATTGAAGTTGATTTTTAATATTATTCCATTGTCATCTGAGAAAATGCTTGGTGTGATTCCAATCTTCTAGAATCTGAAGAGACTTTGCTTGTGTCCCAATTTCTGGTCTATGTTTGAAAATGTTCCATATGCACTTGATGAGAATGTATATTCCATAGCTTTAGGTGAAATGTTCTGAAAATATCAATTACATTCATCTGATCTAGTGAGTTATTTAGGATTGCTATTTCTAAGTTTATTTTTAAATCTAGAGCAGCGGTTATCAACCTGTGGGTCGTGACCCTTTTGGGGATTGAACGACCCTTTCACAGGGGTCACCTAAGACCATGGGAAAATGCAGATATTTACATCATGATGCATAATAGTAGCAAAATTTCATGATTGGGGGTCACCACCACATGAGGAACTGTATGCAAGGGTCGTGGCCTTAGGAAGGTTGAGAACCACTGACCTAGAGGCTCTATCTGTGATGTGAATGGGGTATTAAAGTCCCCTACTATGACTGTATTGCACTCAGCGTCTCCCTTGATATCTTTCTGAAGTGTTTTTTTTTTAATGCATTTGGGTGCTCCTGAATTGAGTGTACATTTGTTTACGAGTTATATCATCATGTTATATCAATCTCTTGAGTATTATGAAGTGGCTTTCTTTATTTCTTGTTATAGACTTCACTTTGAGGTCTATTTGTCAGATATAAGTATTGCTACATAAGCTTTTTTTCATTTTTATTTCCATTTGCCTAGGAAATATTTTTCCATCCCTTCACTTTCATTCTCTATGAGTCCCTTATTCTGAGATGGCTCTCTTGTAGACAGCATGTATATGGTTCATGTTTTATTTATTATACATTCAGCCACTCAATGTCTTTTGATTTGATCATATAATCCATTCATGATTAAAGTTATTATTGATCGGCACTTGTTTGTAGCCATTTTTATTATTTATGCCTGCATTCCTTTTTCCCTTTCTATTTCATCTTTTTACAATAGTCTCTTTAGCATTTCTTGCATTGATGGCTTGGTATGATAAACTGCTTTATCCTTTTTATGTCTGCAAAGCTTCTGATTTCCCCTTCTATTTTGAATGCTAGCCTTACTGGATAGGGTGTTATTGGATGCAGTCCTTTGTTAAGCAACACTTTGTATACCTGTTTCCATCCTCCTTCTAACTTGATTTTTAATATTGATGTGTTTCTGATAAGTAATCATTTGATAATGTAATGAGAGATCCCTTGTAGATAACTCTCTGTCCCTCTGTTGTAGGCTTTAAGATTCTCTCTTTGTCATTTACCTTTACCATTGTAATTATGACATGTCTTGGTGTGGGTCTTTTTTAGTTAATCATGCTTGGGACTCTCTGTGCTTGTATGACCTTTTATTCTTCAAATCAGGGAAGTTTTATGTCATTATGTCTTCAAATACATTTTCTAATTCTTTCTCTTCTTCTTGTCCTTCACCAGACACATAGGTTATATGGATATAGTGGACCTGTATAAAGACCTAGGTGAGAAAGTTTCCATAAAAAGAAAGGGAGAAGGGTTCAAAATGAGAGATGTCTTTGGCAATCACCAGTAATAACAACCAAGTGAAAAGAAGCCTCATAATACAATAAAGGAGGAAAAGTGCAGAAGGTTCATATTCAGGAGATGGGAAGTTCCATTTAACATTATTTCCCCTACAAAGTGATCAGAGGATAAACCAAGACCAGAGTGTGAGTTTAGAGCTAATGGACCAAGTGTTGGGAAGAGTGGAGGGTCTGTGTGGGTTCCTGGAAAACAGAAGCATGAACTGCAGAGATCCAGACAAAACTCCCAATGAGTCTGGTGCTGAATGTGTTGTAAGAAAATGTGAACTGGCTAAACAAGAAGGATAAGACAATCCAATGAAAGAGGAAGCCTGGATTTGCATGTCCTTAGCCTTGGTATGAAATCTAGACTCTGTTGTAGATCCAGTTCCATACATTGGAATATAGGAGAATCTCCATCATAACCAGATCTGTACAGATGAAAATATCAGCAGTGATTTAGAAACAATTAAATTTTGGACATGAGAATGTCGTGATTGGAAACCTGATTGTTATAAGTGGAAAAGGGCCTTTCTTTTTCTTTTCTGTAGCCATCATGATTTATGAGAAGCATCAGATAATTAAACCTCAAAATGGTTAGCTCCTCGGATGCAATCAACCCCTCTGTTCAAACTGTGGGAAAAGATACGCTATTTTCAAGGCAGCATTCTTGCACCCACCTCCTCCCTGCTATTTTCAGATCTCTGTGATAAATCACACCAATGGGTCTGTAGTTAATAGAAAGTTCCCTTCACCTCCCAATTCAAAAAAATCTCTTTGTGAAAACATCATACCATTTGCTCTAAGCATGTTTTACAATTTTGGGATAAGTACAGATGAGACACCCCCCTTGAACATCTGTCAGACTGTTTCCTTGAAAGCAAACAAACTGTCTCAACTTCAGACCTAAATCCTTCTCCCTTCCCCATTCACCTACCAACAGCAGACATTACTCTTTAAAGTAGAGGCTGTGTTTTGTTCTTGCCCTGTATTGACTAGTGATACACCAGCAGTTTCCTTTTCTGGAATGTGAAACATTATTCCTTTCTGTATCTACCTATTTAGTTGTGAATTCTTGCACAGCACAAATCATTAGCCAAACCCTAACACAGATGTTTGCAAGTCACCCCTGGGAACTCTATCACCATGTTCCCACAGTATGGGGGTCAAATGGAACCTATACCTGCACATTGATGATAATCAACCCAGGAAAATGATGGAAGAACTAAACAAGACACACCCAGGGTTCTTGTTTCATTACATTGTCATCTCATTGTTTATCCAGTTCAAGTTTTCTTCTCTCACTTTCCTCAGAAACAGCACTTGGTTGGGAATGTGCAGGAGCAAAAGTCATCCGTGTATTGGTTTTGTATCTTATATCTTTTCTGATTTTTAGTTATATATGCTTCTCATATAGTTTTTTTAGGATTTTCTATGTACAAAATCATGTCATCTGCATACAGATAAGGAAAAATATTTTAACTTGTTTCTTTCTGATTTATACATTTTAAATTTCTTTTTTTCTTGTCTAATTATTCTGAAAAGGACTTCTAGTTTTGACATATAGAGGTACTTATAGGGAAGCCTTTGCCTTGGCCCCAATGTAAAAATAAAATATTTGAATTTTTCTCTCTGTAGCATGATGTCACTTGTTGGCATCTCAAATGTAGACTTTATTATATTGGTACCTATCAATTCTACAACTATCTGTTAAAATTATAATTCTAATGGGATTTTCAATTTTAAAGACTTTTTTCTGTATCTACTTATATGATGGTATGCTTTACCCTTCATTCTGTGGATGAGATATATCACAGTTACTGTTTTATATATGTTGAACCAATCTTGCATGCTAGGATTTTATCCCCTTTGATCATGTTAAATGGTCCTTTAATTGTGCTGTTATGTCTGCTAGTATATTGCTAAGGGATTTTGCATGTATGTTCATCAGGGATACTGACCTGTTATTTGGGTATGTTTTTATTTGGCTTTGATATGAGTTAATGGTCACCTCAATAAATCTGTTTGGAAGTGTTGCCTCTTCTTTTAATTCTTGGTAGGGTTCAAGAATTAAAGACCCTCAGACTGTGGTACCTCCACCTTGAAAGTGCACCCTCAGACCATGGTACCTCCACCTCGAAAGGTGCACCACTCAGCAGCAGTAAGTGCAACTTCCCTCTTGCAATGGCAGAACTCCTGACACCAAATTCACACGTTTTCAGTTCGAAGGCATCTAGGGTACACCTCTCCATAGGCAGTGCCTGGGAGCCATTGGGAGCCCCTGCTGGGTGTGAGTTTTGTACAGACAAGTCACGTTGTCCCACAGTAGGAATTCTAAATTCCCTATTCATGAATAACTGCCCATGGACATCCCAACTGTGCAACTTCAGTGCCAGTGCCCCTCCGAGTGCATCAGTACTCTGCACAGGCAAACACACTCCTGTGTTGCACATTTCCAAGGAGCAGGCCCCCTGAGCCCATTTATTTATGGGGCGCTCTGGGGAGCAGCTGTGACACTCTGCTAGGTATTATTCTCCACAGGCAAGGGCAAGCAGGCCCTCTGAGTCCATCTATCCATAGGGTGCTCTGGGGAGAAGCTGTGATACTCTTCTGGGTGTGATTTTGCACAAACATGGGTGCACTGCCCTGTAGTAGAAATTCTGAATTCCCTCTTCCTGTATAACTGCCCACTGTCACCCCAGCTGCTCAACCTCAGTGCCACGGCCACTCTGAGTGCTTCAGAGCTCTGCACCAGCAAAAGCACCTCCACAGACTTGCATTTTCAACAAGCAGGAACCTGAGTCCATCTATCCACAGGGCACTCATGGAAGCCACTGTGAGCTTTCACTAGGTGCAGTTTTGGACAAACAGGGTCATATTCCCTGCACCCCCAGGCAGTAGAAATTCTTAATTTACTCATCCTAGATACCTGCCCAAAGATGCCTCAATTACGCAACTTCAGTGCCAGGGTCCTTCAGAGTGCTTCGATGCCCCTCCTTGGCAAACCAACTTTGGGTGCCCCTGTGAGCCACCACTGGTAGCATGCACCTATCCACCACAGGCGCAGCAGCTAAATCTGAGTCTGCCCACTCCACAACTACAAAACTCTGGCCACCACAGTCACACCTCTCTAAAGCACAAATCTCCTGAGCCCCATTACCCCAACAGACAATCACTGGGGACCACTGTGAGTCTTCACTGGGTACGTGTGATTTCAATCAAGTGTGCAAGACAGAAAAAATTGGAACACCCCTCTCCATGACTGATGACTTCTAGACACCACAGATGTGCCTTTCCAGCTCACAGGCCTACATCAAGAGAACCCAAATAGCTCAAGTAGAGAGCTACATAGATTACCAAGCCAGGAGAGATCACACCAGTAGCTCCATCCCCAAAATAATGTAGGTAGCAAAGCAATCAGACCTACAATTAAAACATTACAGCAAAACATGGGAAGATAAAAAAGCAACTCCTAAAGGAATGAAAAAGAGGAATCACCAGAAAGGGGATTAAATGAAATTAAGGCTAGTAACATATCAGAGAAAGAATTCAGAGTAATGGTTATAAGGATGCTCAAAGAGCTGGATGACAAATATACACAACTCAATGAGAATTATAAGGAGCAGAATGATAATGTCACCAACATGAACAGGAACAAAAGGATATGAAGATTGACATAGCTGCAATAAAGAACACAATGGAAGGCTTAAACAGTAGACTAG
>PVJN01041705.1:0-18544 GCA_004026805.1 Lasiurus borealis | reverse complement strand
TCCAAACCAGTGTTATATGAAATGCTGAAGGGTACTCTTCTAGAAGAGGAAGAAGAAAGAGGTAAAAGCCAAAAAATTATGAACAAATACATATCTATCAACAAGTGAATCTAAAAATTAAGTGAATTGAAAATTTGATCAACAGAATAAACTGGTGAATATAATAGAATCAGGAGCACAGAAAGGGAGTGGACTGTTAATTCTCAGGGGGAAAGTGGTGAAGGGTATACAGGGAGAGACTGGACAAAAATCATACACCTATGGATGAGATCAATGGGAGGGAGCTAAGGGCAGAGGGAGGGTGGGAGCTGGGTGGAGGGGTGCTATGGAGGGGAAAAAAGAGAAACAAATGTAATAATCTGAATAATAAAGATTTAATTTAAAAAATATATATTTATTTCTTTGCCAAAACTGTATATTTGTTTGCTGAGACTTTCTATTTTTGTCTTGTTTGCATTTATAAGTGTTTATTGAAGCATGCTTATGATAGCTGCCTTAATATCTTTGTCAGATAATTCTAACGTATTTCATCTCAGCATTGTCACTTAGTAATTGCCTTTTTTTATACAAGGTGAGATTTTTTTTTCCCCTCCTGGTTTTAGTGTAACAAGTGACTTTTTATGGCAACCTGTATATTTTGAGTATTTGACATCTGGATCTTATTTAAATTTATGTACGTGGCTTTGTATGATACTGCTCTGAGATAAGAAGGGAGACTTCTTATTACTGCCAGGTGGAGGTCGAAGTTCAGATTTCCTACTTGACCTCCATTGGTATTTGACTGGGAAAGGACTCCTTGTTACTGCTGGGCAGATATGAGTTCCATCTTTCTGCTAGGCTTCCACTGACATCAACTGGCTAGGAGGGAGCTTTGTTACTGCTCCCACCTAGCTTCTACTGATAACACTGGAAAAGGTTGGAGGGTGAAAGGTGGGCTCAGTAATGCAGGGTCTGACATTCTGCCAGTCCTGTTTTGACTCTGTGCCAGAGGGGTGAGGAGGGATGTTTGATTACTAATGTAAGGTGGGAGTGGAAGTCCAGGTGGTCTCCACTGTTGTAGTGTGTCTGTGGGGAAACTCTCTATAAGCCTGCAGGGATGAAAGCCCCTATCCTGCCTTCTCACACCACCTCCACCACGGACTATGGGGACTCCTATTTTAAGCTGATGAGGGTGAAAGTCTGGGTCCTCCTTACCCTTTGCTGGTGTGTGTGAAGGGGGGTAACAGTTTTTCTGTGATGTTTGCCTAGAGGAGAGCAGTTGTTTTCTCTCTCAATAGGCTGCTCCTTCCCTCATCCTTTGGTTGAAGAGATGAAGTTTTTTGTGGAGGCTTTTCCTGTCTGTATCTATTTCTGTTTCCAGATTTTCAGGTTCCTTGGTTCCAAGTCTGGAATATAAGAGGCAAAACGAAAACCCAGAAAATTGTCCTCCTTCTCTCCACCTTTCAGTGTCTTCTTACATTTAATTTATGTCTAATGTCAAGTATTTTAGTGGTACTTAATGAGAGAAATAGGAGAACATATGTTTGGTCCATCTTCCCAAAAGTGGAAGTCATAATTCTTTCTGAATGTTAAGCACCACTGTCTGTTTTGAGGCATAAGTGTTAGGAGCTTCTCAAATCAGATGTCTGAAAGGAACCAGGAGATTGTATTTTATATTACCAGACTTCTCTATTTAAATATGAGGCATGATTGTGACTGTGGTCCATTTGGGTATATTCCTTTGATATTGATGTCAAGTTACCCTATTTTCCCATGTATAAGATGCTATTTTTTTTCTAAAATGGTTAGATTGAAGTCAGCTCAGGAGGGAGCCAAGTGGGTGTTTAGCTGCCCATACCTCGTCAAACAGGCTTCCTTCAATCATCAACTGATGCTGTAATTGTAGGTGAAGGTGGGAAATGCACAGATGCAAAAGGGACTGGGATATTCTGAGCCCATAAAGATGTCAAAAAAGATAAAAACTGGTAAGCAATTGTCTTACTCTGCAAAATTCAAACTGAATTCAATCAGCTATGCAAAAGAGCATGGAAATAGAGCTGCAGGGAGACAATTTGGACCTCATCCTACTGAGTGATCAGAGAGTGGAGAAAACAGGAAGAACAACCCCTTAAGATGAAAAAAAGAAGACTTTAAGAGGAAATACAGCAATATGTTTAAAATATTTATTTCCTTTTTTAAAAAAATATATTTTTATTCATTTCAGAGATGAAGGGAGAGAGAGATAGAAATATGAATGATGAGGGAGAATCATTGAAAGACTGCCTCCTGCATGGCGCCTACTGGGGATCGAGCTTACAACCCAGACATGTGCCCTTGACCGGAATCAAACTGAGGACCCTTCAGTCCACAGGCCAACGCTCTATCCACTAAGCCAAACTGGCTAGGACAAAAATACTGATTTCTCAATTTAGGGTTGGAAAAGTAGGGGACATGTTATACATGGAAAATTACAGTATGTGAAAGATCAGACCTGTCAGAAAGTATAAAGGTGTTATTTGTAGCCAGTATTTGTTTGTTTGTTTATTTGTTTGTTTTTTAATGTTTAAATTTTTATTGTTGTAAGCATTACCCCTGCTCCCTCCCGCAGCCTTTACCACACTATTGTCTGTGTCCCTGGGTTATTCAAATTTGCATATAAGTTTTTGGTTAAGAGATTAATAGCGTTTACTTAATGGCAAATTCTTTGATCTTCTTGATAGTCTTTGCTCACTTCTTGCATTTCTCCCTGAGGGATCTTAAGGCCATCTTCTACCAGAGTAGGAGAATCTCAGAGAAGCCCAGGCATTAGCCCCTCTCCTGACACAGAACTTTCACTGGAAAAGTAAAAGTAAACCCAGTGACAGTCACTTTTGAGTGTGTGAGGGCAGCTGTCACTCAGTGGGCTTGCTTTTACCTATAGAAGCAGGCAAGTCATTGTTCTTTGTGTTCCTGGTTTTACAAGAACATAAGGGGAAACCACCTTTGCAAATAAACTGTTGAATTTTTTTCTCCTTTCTAGGCAAAAGCTTATTATCCCAAATGGAAGTTGCCCTGTTATTCTGAATACTTATTTCTGTAAGAAGGTTGTTGCCAAAGAAGATTCAAGAATAACACATGAAGTGCACTTTTGGGATACACCCCTTCCAAGAAAAAACATCACTTTATTCCAGATGTTTAGATTTAAGAATCTAACAAATAATTCACCTGAAAGCCAGGTAATTCTTTTTGGCTTAGACGTTTTATGCTTTGTAATAATATTTTAGAGGATTATTAGGAGAGATGTTTACTTTTCGTCTTACTTCAACTATTCAGCTAATATATTATATATGCTAGAACATAATATGCCTAAAGAAATGATAGTTTAGTATTTAGTTGTGATATTTTATAGTATTTTATGTTATTTTAATATTTATTCTAAGTTATTAATATACTAGAGGTCCTGTGCACAAAATTCATGCACAGGTAGGGTCCCTAGGCCTGGCCATTTATTAGAGCCGATTGGGGCCTTCCGTTGCTGGCTGCCTACTGTGGCCTTCCTTCATTCCACATTACTTCCTGGTGGTCAGCACATGTCATAGCCAGCAATTGAACTCCCAGTCTCCTGGTTGAACTCCTGAGGAGACACTTTGCATATTAGCCTTTTATATATATTGATATGAGTGTTGTTGTTTTTTTCTACAGTGGTACCTCGAGATATGAGTTTAATTCGTTCCGTAACCTTGAGGCTTGGGAAACTATGAGACGCTCGAGTCTAGTCTCGGTAAACTGGTGGGTCATGTGCAGCCGGCCGATCCGCACGATTACTTCTATCTCAAATGTTGCTAGTATTTCAAAGCAAAAATCATTCGTATCTCAAAAATCTCGTATGATAGGGCACTCATATCTCGAGGTACCACTGTATTCTCATTTTATTTTATAATTACCTAAGTTTTTTGTTTAAGCCCTCTTTTATTATTAAAATGCATTTTTCTTTTTCACACTATCTGTATTACTTGGGATAAAAAGAGCTGCATAAACTTGAAATCATAAATTGGAGATCGTTTTTAGCATTTTATTGGCCCTGAGCCCTGATCATCTGCCAAAATGAGTTTAAGGAACCACCAACCTTCCCTTGCTGTGAACATGAAGTGCACTCTTGGGACCCCTCCAAGCTATGTGGCTCCCAGTGCACCTGGCTCAGGTTGCCAAGTTACTTGATTCAGCACTGAATGGAATGCTGAGAGTAATGGACAGCATGAGGGAACATAAGAAAGATAGAAAAACAGACAAATTTTCATCCTGTTTTATAATCAAATGTAATCAAGCAGAATCTCCCTTGGCTCGATTGGAGCATCCTTCCTACACCAAAAGGTAGCAAGTTCAATTCCGGTCAGGGCACATACAAGAGGCAACTAATCGATGATTCTTAATATCTCTCTCTTTCTTTCTATATCTAAAATCAATTTTTTAAAAAAATATAGGCGATAAACTTTTTAAAAAATGAGTGTCTGGCGGGAATTATGTGAAAAGGAGAATTCTCTAATCAATTTAAAATATGGCTCAAAGTATATTAATACTTCAACTTTATGAAATATGTTTTCAGCAACAGTGATAATGAAGCTGCATTATAGCCTAGTGGTTAGAGTATGGACTTTGGAGCCAGGTGTTCTGGTTCAGTCCTGCCTCAGCCACTTGCTTCTAGGTAACCTTGGGCATTTTTCTTTTAGTGTTCTGCATTTACATCATAGGATTACCTAAGAATATCATTATTTGTTAGTGTGTGCCATCATGAGTCAGACTGAAATCTTCCCTTGTGTGTCTTGGCCAGGTTATGTGCAGTCTCCCCAACCTGAAGACAGACTTGACCCACAGGCACTGCTCATCTCAAGCACCCCTCAGCGACTCACTCCTGGACACAGTAGAAAGCCAAGGAGCTGCCACGTGGTCAGGAGGTGGAGTCCCAGTGGTAGTGCAGAGAGTTTACTTTCTTCCCTGCAGGTGTCAGCAGGGAGGTGGCTCAGCTCTTCCACGGAGCTCAGACACACGAAGCTTCCGGTGAGTGACAACACAGGCATGGGGGGGTACCTAGAGTTACTTAGAGAATGGAGAGGTCTTTCAGGAGCAGTTTCTTGGCTACACTCACCATATACATGAGTTGTTTTTGTTTGTTAGCTTTTTTGCATCAACATTTGGGACCAGGGTATGACAAAAGATTCTATTTATTTATATAAAAAGTCCTACTAAAATAATTTACTTTGTACTGTTTACTTTTACCTTTAATGAGTCATGTTATTGCAAGTAATACAAATACAAGACATACTAGAATTGTTGTAGAAAAGCCAAGATGTGGTTACCCTTGCCCTAGCTGGTTTGGCTGAGGGAATAGAATGCCAGCCTGTCGACTGAAGGATCCCCGGTAAAACGATGTGGTTACCCTACCTACAAAGATCACTAACTGTATTATCTATCAAATTTTACATCTCTTAAAACCTTAGTACATGACAGTTAGTAGATTGTAATCTAGCCTTTCAGAGACATTGTTTTCATCCATACAGCATTACTTAATAGAGCTTTCTGCAATGATGTAAATTGGTGTATCTGTGCTACCCAGTGAGGTAGCCACAGGCTACATGCAGTTATTGTGCACTTGGCTAGTGGGACTGGGGAACTCAATTTTAAATTTTATTTAATTTCATTTAACTTAGTTTAAGTAGCTTCATGTGTTTAGTGGCCCCTTGTTGGACAGTGCTGCTAGATGAATACACACATAAACAAAGCCAAATGTGATTCAGAGCCACTTTTACTCATATGAACAGAGAAAATGATGTCTTCTCTTCTTCTCAGATGTAGGCTCTTCCTGGCTTTACATTTTTTCTAATTACTATAGACACGGTGTTGACGGAAGTTTATTTCTTTATGTCGGAGCCTTGGCATAACCATTTGAGGTTGTCTTTATTCCTAAGCTGCCCTTGGAGCAGTAATATGGGTTTACAACAGAAGAGAACTTAAAAGTACAGATGCTGCTGAGACTGGTTTGGCTCAGTGGATAGAGTGTCGGCCTGCGGACAGAAAGGTCCCGGGTTCGATTCCGGTTGGGGGCATGTACCTTGCTTGCGGCCACATTTCCAGTGTGGGGTGTGCAGGAGGCGGCTGATCGATGTCTCTCTCTCATCGATGTTTCTGACTTTCTATCTCTCTCCCTTCCTCTCTCTGAAAAATCAGTAAAATATATTTTTTTAAAAAAAAAGTACAGATGCCAGTTCAGCAATCATTTTTTCTACTTACTCTTAAGAAGAAAACATATTTTTAAAAAAATAATCATTCTATTTTAATGGTGCTTTCTGATGCTATTCAAAAGGAGCAACAAGGAACTCTTCTGTATTAATTATGAATTCTCTTCAAGTATATGGCCCCTGATTTGAAAGTACTATGAATTTCAAAATGTCTTTTTTAGGTGTGGAGTTAGTAAATATTTCTTTTGGATTATAGAAAACAGTTTTTTATTTATTTGTGTGAAATACATAAAAATTCTATCAGTTTTAAGGTTTTTACTATGACTTGTACTATTGATCATTCTTGTACTCTTTGACTTAATTCTGTGGTAATCCAAATAGAATTATCTGAGATCATTAAGATTAGACGTAGGTTTTATTTTGTTTTGATTTTTATGGCATGCTAGAGGCCCAGTGTACAAAATTCATGCATGGGGGGAGGTCCCTCAGCCCAGCCTGCACCTTCTCCAATCTGTGACCCCTTGAGGATGTCCTATTGCCCATTTAGGTACATTCCCACTGGGATCCTCAGTAGAGAATTAAGTATAATTTTTTATATTGATTTGATTGGCAAACTGGAGAGTCTAATCATTACAGTAGCAAATAAAGCCAGAAAGTATTAGCTATCAGTTATATAATAGGACTGTTTGCCCTAAAAAAATATCTCATATGCCTTGTCCTCAAACCTATGGCCAAATGCTATGGACTTCTGTCCAAAAGCTCATTTTCCCGCACTGTCCATGTAAATCTCCCCATGGCTGGGCACTTGCACATCTCCTGCTGCCCCAGTATGACTTAATTTCTGAGTCAGCCTCAATCTAAGCACACCTTGGTTCTAACTCAATTTTCTCTCTTTTTGACATCAACATTCCTACAACCCTATCATTTTGGGATTCTATAGCTCACATTGTTTGTTTTTGTCCACCAATATAATTGTCAGTAAATAAGAACCTCTCTGAGGCTCAGTTTCCTCAGCTATAAAATGGGACTCTAGCACTATAAGAAACATACCATGCAAAAAGCATTTCATTGCATCTAAATAACTGTTTTCTTGTTTTTGAGGTTTGTGTCTGGCCTTCTTTAAGTCTCCCAGTGTGTGTCTTAAGGTACAAATCCAAAAAAAATCCATGTTCGGGACACTGATAGCAATTCATCACACTCTAGCTTCCAACTTGCTCAACACGTAAAACAAGTACTACTGAAGGAACTTCAAGGACACAACCTCCAAGGTGCATGCTGTTTGTGATTACTCATAAGGAAGCAACCTTACCTTCAGTTTTATCTTGTCTTCTCATCATTATGACTCAGTCCCTGCTGTCCCCATCTCCTCATAGTATGTGGTTGGTGCTGGTCTGGGAAAGCTTGCCTAGCTTGCTCAGTATTACCTTCTCCAAAGCCTAACTAACACTGGGTATCCTGTCTAATAAAAATATATTATGCAAATTGACTGCCACAATTATTTACCACAATTCAGAATGTTAAAGTCACACAGAATGTCCTTGACATACAAACAGTGTGTTTTTATGAGTTGTTTTAATATAATGGCCATTCCTTTAAGTAATATCTGCTTACATACAATACAGCTCATACTATGTGAATTCAAAATGTTAAAGTCACAAAATCATAGAAGGTTGTAGTGGAAATAACCTTGAATTGTCTAGTCCAAACTTTTATAAATATTGGAATTCCCTTTTCAAAGATTTTGAATGCTTTTTGTTTTAAGAAGCTTAACCAACTTTTGAGGCCACGCATTTTCTGTGAAAGGACTGGAAGACTCCAGCAAATCTGAGGGGACTGGGCATCACCATATTTGTGACAGCGTGACAGTCACTTTGCATATTCCCCCTTTATTAGATAGGCTATTTTCTAATGTAGACTTTTTTATGCATACACATGTACCTATGTACAGGGAGTCCTCAGGTTACATCATACTCAACCTATGTTGTTTCGTGGTTACGTCACCATCTCCCATTTACATATTTTAATTAAAAAAAAAGTTCTGTCATTTCGACATATGTACATATGTGCTTTATGTTTTTTATTATTTATTTACCACAAGTAAAGGTCAGGAATTGTTATCATTTATTTATTTATTTATTTACTTATTTATTTATACTGTTTCACATCATTATGCTGTGTGTGATGTAGGTGCTTATGTAGGTGGGGTCCAACTTACGGCGAAAATCGAGTCACGTCATGCCGTAGGAACAGATCTTTGATGTAACCTGAGGATTGTCTGTATATAAGATAAAATATTTTAGAAATCGTAGGTATATACATAGGAAGATCCCTTTCTTTTCTGCTTACAATTTCTACTTGTAACTTTTTGATCATGGACAAATTTGGGTGACACCCTATGTAACACATTTGTGTTAAGCTTGCCTAGAGGTACAAGTACAGCAAACACGGAGGGACATTTCAGCGTGACCCCTTACCACAGCTCTAAGTCTGCTGTCTTGTTATAATCTGATGTACCCTAAAGATCTTTCTATCAGTGAACTGAAAAACAACTTTGATCACTATATGTTTTCTACAAAATATCAGAAATTACTGTGTCAGAAAAACAATTTTGACCACTATATGTTTTCTACAAAATATCAGAAATTACTGTGTCAGAAGAAATTAAGGTCTGTGTATGGTATATACTTTTTGCCACACTAATTCTCCCTTCCCTGAACAACCAGGTCAGATCATTCCCAGTGAAATACTAAGATGAGTTTTATTATAACTATTTAGCACCTTGATTATAGGAGTCAATCAAGGTGCTAACTAGTTAGCACCTTGTTCCCAGTGTTCTACAATCACTTTTCTGAGATCAGTGAGGGCTTATCTTCTGATGGCAGACTGCACAATGTTTGCCAACTTTGAAATTAAAGGAAACTTATTTCAAGCCAGCTGGTCCTGAACACGGTCAGATAAATTCAGACAAAAGGCTCATGTCCTCTGAGCTGTGAAACATTAGCAAAAATATACTTCAAATTTCAGAAACATAATATGTGAGAGTCTTCTGTCCATTGTTCTTGGCGACTTCCTTTAACTCATGCTGTTAAAACATTTCTACCAGGTTTTTCAAGGTGTTATGTCAGAGTAACCAACAATAATTTAAGTTTTATAAATCATTAAAATAAAAGGTAATAAAAAAAACCATATAGAAGCACTCCATAATCATTAAGCTAGGGGGTCACTTTAGAGAGCCAAAACACCTTTATCTAGGTCCACTGCATGTTGACTGAATATTAAATAAATGTGTGACTAATAGAACCATAGGCTTTTTTAGCAGGAAAGGGAACTTAGATCTTGGAGATAATCTATAGTGGAAGAATCAGGCAAAGAATTCCTACCTCGTTGGTATAGCAGAATCTAGACTAGTGGTATTCAACCTTTTTCATCTCATGGCACACATAAACTAATTACTAAAATTCTACAACACACCAAAAAATATATTTTTTGCCAGTCTGACAAAAATGGGCATGATTTTGATTCATTCACACCAGGTAGCTATTGCTGTAATGGCTGTTGTCATTGTCTTATTTGACAAATCTAAGGGGAAAGAGGTCAGTGCCCCTGACTAAATAGGAATTGCATGCTTTAAAAATTCTTGCGGCTCACCAGTGTACCTCTTGCAGCCCACCAGTTGAAAATTGCTGATCTAAACCACATTATTTTGCTCCAAGTCCTAGGGAATTGCCATTAAACACTGCTTTCTTTCTCCCCTTCTGAAACATTCACTTCCTTTGTCATTGAAACATTTAACTTAGAGACAGATATAGTTTAACTTTATCCCTTAGAGATGCATGTTCTTTCCTGCACATCACTGCAGAAATGTTTTCAATGGGGGAATTCGTCTTCTGTGAGGACAAAGAACTTACTCAGTGTCCATGCATTTGGACAGAAAGACAGAACCTTCTAGTGTAGCAGTTTAATGGAAAGTTGTTGAACTGAACTCAGGAAGCACATTTTCATTTTTCTGTACCTCGTTGTTTTAGTCTCTGTTTTAATCTTTTGACCCTTTAATCTGTCTTATATTTTTTCCTCTTTTTCACTAAGAAAAGGATACCCCATTTTCCTGGACCATGTTCTGGTTCTGCAGTGATTAACAAGACCGGACATTATCCTTGCCACCCATGGAGTCCCACAGAAAATATTAAAAACAGATAGTATTTATGATTATAAGTTGTGATAAGTACTCTAGTAAGAAAAAGTGGAACACCATGAGAAAGACCAGTGGAAAAGGGACAGCATTTAGTTTGGAGGATTCAAGGACAGGTGTTCTAATATAAGTGGGTGTTAGGTAAAAAGAAATTCACATGGAAGAGAGAATACCTCCACAACTTTCTAGACAGGGTAAAGGCCATGTGGCCAGGTGCACGGCCAGAACAGGCGAGCCCAGAAAGGCAGGCCAGCCACAGCATGTGGGCTGTAATGTTTGCCATGGCTGCTCGCTGACCAAAATAAGGTTTACCTGTTTGAAAGGCAGCTTAAACTGTTGGATGGAAAATGGTTAGGGAAGATGGGGAACATGGAGCAGGGTCCCATTGGAAGCAGAGACCCAGGAATAGGCCACCCAGGCTCCTGGGTCTCATGTGGCACCACTGGGAAATACTGTTGTGTGTGAGATTCTGTGAGACATCCAACAACAGATGTCAAATGAAAAAGTTGAATATACAGATCTCAAATTCAGAGAAGGATTTTGTGTTGGAGATAAATATTTGGGGGTTTTCTGCCTACAACTGGTAATTGTGTATATTTGTATGTACATTTATTTGAATAGGTTGTATTTGTCCATGGTACTAAGCTCCAAAGGCACAAGGGTATGCAATGAAAGGCAGATGCTCCCAGATCCTCTCATCATAGATGGATCCCGCAACTTCTCTCCTCTGCAGCCCCTTCCAGAAGTGTTCTGTCACAACTAGGAACTATCTAAAGCCAGAACAATGGACAAGATACATTCAGGAAAAAGTAGACACAAACTGAAGAAGAAACTAAAGGGTAAGGGCGGAGAAACCAAGATGGCGAAATAGGTAAACACCTAAACTACTGCCTCGCACAACAATTTCAACAAAACTACAACTAAAAGACAAAACGGACACCATCCAGAAACACGGGAATGCTGGCTGAGTGGAAATCCTACAACTAAAAGGAAAGAGAAAAACACATTGAGACTCAGAAGAGCTGCAGGAGTCAGAGGTACTGAGACGCTCGCGGAGAAGACGGGCAACTGAGTGTGCAGCTGGCTTTCTCAAGCAGGAGGGAGACAAAAGCTCCTTACTGCACTGAAACTTAGTTCCAGGCGAGACTCTGGGGACCCAGACTCATATGGGGTAAAACTAGATTGTCGAGAAAGAGAAAGCACACTGAGACTCAGAGGAACTCCGGAAGGCAGAGGTACCTAGCTTCCGACTGCACTGAACTCCAGTTCCAAGCAAGTCTCTCGGGATCCAGGCTTATTTGGGGAGAAACTGGACTGTTTCGCAGCGGATGGAACTCAAGGGTGGCTTTCTCTCAGAGGTGCTTGCAGTGATTACCCACAGGACACTGAGACACAGGGACCTATTGGAATAGGGCTGATGGGAAACCAGTGCTGTCTATCCCACTCTGAGACTCTGACCCATCCAAGTTGAGCACAGAGGCTTTTTCAAGTCTTGTCTCATAAGGGTGTCTCCAACACAGGAGTTCTCCTGGCATAGATACAGCTGATCCTCAAAGCCAATTGGCCTGGAGGTCAATTCCTCCCAGTGATACCAACAACAATCAAGAATTACCTACAACAAGACTGAACACACAGCCCACAAAGGGGTACACTAAGAGTGTCCACCTTAGGTAACTGGGGAGGCTGAGCCACTGGGCCCTATGAGACACCTAGCACACAAAGCCACTCTTATCATCTCAGGGAAGCAGCCAAAATGCAGAGACCAAAAAAAGGTGAAAAATGAAAGAAATGGAGGAAAGCAAATGACTGGATATAGAGTTCAAAACCACGGTTATAAGGTTTTTCAAGAATTTTCTAGAAAAGATGGATAAATTTAGGAAGACTCAAGCAAAGATGAAAAAGGATCAACTAGAAATTAAGCATACACTGACTGAAATAAAAAATATTATACAGAGATCCAACAGCAGACTAGAGAATTGCAAAAAGCAAGTCAAAGATTTGAAATACAAAGAAGCAAAAAACACCCAACTGGAAAAGCAAAAAGAATCCGATGATATGAATATAATGTAGGGAACCTCTGGGACAACTTTAAGCGTACCAACATCAGAATTACAGAGATGCCAGAAGAAGAGAGAGAGCAAGATATTGAAAATCTATTTGAAGAAATAATGACTGAAAACTTCCCCTACCTAGTTAAAGAAATAGACTTACAAGTCCAGTAAGCACAGAAAATCCCAAACAAAAGGAATCCAAAGAGGACCACACCAAAATGCATCATAATTAAAATGCCATGGGCAAAAGACAGGGAATATTAAAAGTGGCAAGAGAAAAACAGTTACCTACAAAGGAGCACTCATACTACTGTTATCTGATTTCTCAACAGAGACTATGCAGGCCAGAGGGAAGTTGCAAAAAATATTCAAAGTGATGAATAATAAGAACCTACAACCAAGATTACTCTACCCAGCAAAGCTATCAGAATTGAAGGGCAGATAAAGAGCTTCACAGATAAGAAAAAGCTAAAGGAGTTCATCATCGCCAAACCAGTATTATATGAAATGCTGAAAGATATTCTTTAAGAAGAGGAAGAAGAAGAAAAAGTTAAAGATAAAAGTTATGAACAACAAATACATATCAACAAGTAAATCTAAAAATCAAGTGAATAAAAAAAAATCTGATGAACAGAATAAACTGGTGAATATAATAGCTTCAGAGGCATAGAAAGGGAGTGGACTGACAATTCTTGGGGGGGAAAGAGTAGGGCGGATGCAGAAAGAGACTGGACAAAAATCATACAATTATAGATGAGGACAGCAGGGGTGGGGTAAGGGCAAAGGGTGGGGTGGGAACCGGGTGGAGGGAAGCTATGGAGGAAAAAAGGAACAATTGTAATAATCTGAACAATAAAGATTTATTAAATAAATAAATAAGGCTGGTGATACAAGAGAAAAACCCAAGTGTGTTGTGGCAGGCACTCAGGATGGGTGATATTTCATGTGTGGGAGTGGGCAGCTAAGTATGGTGCTGGAACGAAGCCTAATAAAATAAGGACTGAAAACATGCAGTAGATTGCCAAAGAATTCCCGGATGACTTTATAAACAAAAGGTGCAGGGAAATGGTGAGGATGGGAGTGAGATCGCAGAGAGATGAACATGAGTGGGAGGCCTGAAGGAGGTACAGGTTTGATAGCAATGTTTTGTTGATATGTACAGGAGTGAGAATGTCTAGCATTAAACAAAACTATAGTGAGGGCACTTCTGTCTCTTGTTTCCAATATAAGTACCATTTTTCTTTTAAAAAATGCAGTTAGATGAAAGCAGGATATTAATAGAGTAGAAGAAGGTTTAGGATCAGACTGGTTTGGGTTCAAATGTTGACTTCACACTTAGTAGGGGGACTTGGGGCAAAGTTCATTTCTTTATTTGTGAAATTGGAATTATACTTGTTATATTCCCCTTAATACAAGTTCATGAACTGGGCAATGGAGATTGAAGGGTTTATTTAAGACACATGAACACAGAGCTGATGATTAAAAGGTGATTTGAATTCATTAAGATAGCAAGGGTCAGGAGGTTATGTATATAGAGTTTAGCATAATGCTTCCCTTACAGTAAACATTTAAAAAGGAATGTCTCACTAGCTCTTTACAAGCAAGTGGGAATACTTAAAAACTGTAAAATACCGATAGAGAACATTGTTACAGTTATAGAAACCTAAAATAAACAAAGAAAAGACAAACTACAAATAGTCATCTGTATTAGTATTGAGTTGTCTGATTGCAGTGGAAATTTGAGTGATCCTGATTTTTACTTCTATGCGTTTGGCCACCCTCGCTTTCACCCTTGCCCTCATCCCACTCATCAATAAGGAGTTTGGTGCTCATTTACTTTAGAAAACAAACATTTATGTAAATTCATGTGTGAAGTGTGACCCCTGCCTTCTAAATGATGGAGGTATTGATGCCCGCCCTCTACTATAAAAATGCTGCAAAATACTGCCCTACTGCTGGATCCAATATTGAATGTGCTGGTGTTATCTTTGTCTGGAACATTAAAGACATCCCAGACTCCTGATATTGAAAATGATTCAGTATTAAAGTAGAATGAGAAAGATGATCTATTAGATAGTCTGTGTGATGATAGAGACCTTTGTAATGATTAGCCTTTGTATGTGTTAGGATAGTAGACTGTTGTATTAAGCTTGCTAGGTACAAACCACCACACTTGGCCACTTGGTTGGATGATATTGATGGACCTAGTTAATATCACATTTTCAGAAACTCTTTATTGTTACTCATACTTTATTTTTGGAAATTCTTTTCTTCATGTTGTAAAGAAGTTGGAATTATTCTTTTTCAATGATTTGATTCTATTTATTGTGATGCAAAGATACTATGAGAGCAAAACATCATATTTTAATATGTCCTCATAAATGATGCCAAAGCCCACTTTCAGAATTTCCTTATCTTTGCTATCTCAATGAATTCAAATCATTAGCTCTGTGTTCATGTGTCTTAAATCCTTTAGTCTCCCTTGCCCAGGGAGACTTAATTTCTACTTATTTCTTCTCCAAAATAGCTATAGGTGGTCCTTATGATTTCCCAGCATCCTTAAGCCCTATTACCTGTCTTACTACTGGTAATCCTACTAAGTAACATCCAGATCTTTATATTCTTTGCCATTCTTCCTGTTCACATTCTGACTTATTGTGAAGGGTAAATAGTATCAGAAACCTTGGAATTAGAGATCTAATACTGATTGTTTTTAATAGGTACGCAGAGAGATCTGGAAATTAGAACTTAACTGAAAAGAAACTGAGGGACTATATTTTAGTTCTTCCCCCTTTTAAAAGAGCTTTATTGATAGGTAATTCATATGCCATAAAATTCACCTATTTAAAGCATACAATTCAACAGTTTTTATTATATTTACAGAATTGTGCAATCATAACCATAAGCTAACATTAAAACATTTTTGTGACCTCAGAAAGAAAGCCCATACCAAATGACTGCTAATTCTGCCTTACCCCCAGGCTGTGACAATCACTAATTTATTTTCTGTTTCTTTGGATTTGCTTGTTTGGGACTTTTGATATAAATGGAACCATACTGGCTTCTGTAACTTGGCATAATATTTCCAAGGTTGATATATGTTGTGACCATGTATCAGTATTTCATTTCTTTTTATGGCCAAATAATATTTAGTTTATCTATTTATCAATTAATGAGCATCTAGGTTTTTTCTACTTTTGAATAATATCAGTAGTGCTGCTGTGAATATCTTGTACAAGTTTTCTGTGGATGTATGTTTTCAGTTCTCTTGAGTATATATCTAGGAGTGGAATAGCTGGTATATTAACTCTATATTTCATTTTTGAAGAATTAAACTGTTTTCCAAAGAAACTTCACCACATAACATTCTCACCAAGAATCTATGAAAGTTCCTATTTCTCCACATCCTCACCAAGATTTATGATTGTCTGTTGTCGTTTTATTATAGCTATCCAAATAGATGAGAAGTTGTATCTCACTGTGGCTTGATTTACATTTCCTTAAGTATTAATAATGTTGAGCATCTTTTCATGTGCTTCTTGGCTATTTGTATATTTCTTTGAAGAAATGCCTATTTAAGTCCTTTGTCTTTTTTTTTAATTGGGTTGTTTTCTTTTTTGTTAATGTTAAATTGTAAGAGTTCTTTTTCTTGGATACAAGTCAAATATATATATTCATTCTTTGGATTCATTTGTTTGTTTGTTAATCTTTTTTTTATAGTATCCTTTGGAAGAAAAAGTTTATAATTTTGATGATGTCTAATTTATATCTATTTTTTTTTCTTTATTTCTTTTTCTTTTTTTTTTTTCTTTTTTTTGTCATTTATGCCTTTGGTGTCATATCTAAGAAACTATTACTCAATCCAAGGTCATAAAGGTTTACTCTGATGTTTTCTTCTAAGAATTTTATAGTTTTTATTCTTTCATTTAGATCTATGATCCACTTAATATTTATGATCCATTTAATAATTAGGTGTGCGAGAGGGGCTCAACTTAATTCTTTTTAATGTGTATATCTAGTTAGCCTAGCACTATTTACTAAAATGACTATTATTTCTATACTAGAGGCCTGGTGCATGAAATTCATGCAGGGGGTATGTGTGTCCCTAAGCCCAGCCTGCAACCTCTCCAATCTGGGACCCCTTCAGGGATGTCCAACTGCCTACTTTTGCCCAATCCCACCAAGATCAAGCCTAAATGGGCAGTCAGATATCCCTCTCACAATCCAGGGCTGCTGGCTCCCAACCGCTCGCCTGCCTGCCTGGCTGCCTAATTTCCCCTAAACACTTCTTCCTGCCAGCCTGATCACGCCCTAACCACTCTCCTGCCAGCCTTATTGATGCCTAACTGCCCTCCTGCTGGCCCAGTTACCCCTACCTGCTCTCCCCTGCCAGCCTGGTCACCTCTAACTGCCCTCCCCTGCAGGCCTGGTCCCCCCCAACTGCCTTCTCCTCAGCCTGAGTCCTCCCCAACTTCCCTTCCCTGCAGACCTAATGCCTCCCAACTGCCCTCTTCTGCTGGCCTGGTAGCTCCTAACTATACTCCCCTGCTGGCTTGATCGCCCACAACTGCCATCCCCTGCTGGCCAACTTATGGTGGCCATCTTGTGTCCACCTTGGGGTGGCCATCTTCTGACCATATGGGGATGGCCATCTTGGTTGTTGGAGTGATTTGCATATTACCTCTTTATTATATAAGATGGCATTTTCTTGGCACCCTTGTCAAAAAACAGTTGATCATAATATAAGTGTTTATTTCTGAACTTTCAGTTCTTTTGTTCTCATCTGTATGTCTATCTTTATGACAGGACCATAATGATCTTAATTACTATAACTTTATAATATGTTTTCAAGATTGTGTTGGAGGGAGACAGCCAAGATGGCGGCATAGGTAAACACCTACACTGCTGCCTTGCACAACAATTTCAAAACTACAACTAAAAGACAGAACAGATATCATCCAGAACCACAGGAAAGCTGACCGAGTATTAAGTTCTACAGCTAGAAGGAAAGAGAGGGGCTCACAGAAACCCAGAGGAGCTGCAAAAAGCTGAGGTACGGAAATGCGCGCGCTGAGAGAGCGGATGCCCGAGTACCGGGCTGGCTTTCTCTGACGGGAGGGAAACGGAGACTCCCAACGGCATTGAACCCCTTATCCTACGACACTAAACCCCAGATCCAGCCCAAACTCATACGGGGGGAGTTTGGACTGTGAAAAGGGAGAAGTGCACGGAAATTTAGGGGAGTCGCAAAAGATAGGAGGTCTGGTCGTGGTTGCGCGCACACACGGCGCCGCACAGAGGACAGATTGCTGATTGTGCTGCTGGCTTTTGCGACTGGGCAGGAGACAGACCCTCCCAACTGTGCCACTTCTGAGTCCACTGGGCCCCTGTTTTGTGCGAAACCCTGGAGATCTAGACTCGTGTGGTCCTGGGGCGCAGGGGAGCTGGAAAGGCAGCGGTCTAGAGGCACTCAGGGCGCACGCGAGCACAAGGACCGCTCCAGCCATTACCCAGTCACGTGAGACTCAGGGGCCGTGGAGGGCGGGGCTGACTGGAAGGCAAGGCGGTCCCTTAAGCCCTGAGACTCCACCCATCCCAAGCTCAACAGAGGCTTCTGCGGTTTTGCAAGTTCAGAAGTTTTCCCGACATAGTTAAAATGCTGAGACAAGTGAAGGGGTCAAAAACAAAAGAAAAGAGGACAAAAAACGATTGAATATAGAGTTCAAATCCACGCTTATAAGGTTTTGCAAGAATGTGCTAGAAAAGATGGATAAATTTAGTGAGAGCCAAGAGGAGATGCAAAAAAGCCTACTAGAGATGCAAAAGAGCCTGCTAGAAATGCTAGAGATGATGCATAAATTTAGTGAGTCCCAAGAGGAGATGAAAAAGGACCAACTAGAGACATTGACTGAAATAAAAAATATACAGAGTCCTAACAGCAGACTAGAGAAAGGCAAGAATCAAGTAAAAAATTTGAAATATAAAGAAACAGAAAACACTCAACTGGAAAAGCAAGAAGAGAAAAGAATCCAAAAATGTGAATACAATGTAAGGAGACTCTGGGACAGCTTCAAGCGTACCAACATCAGAATTGTGGGGGTGCCAGAGGAAGA
>PVJN01041704.1:0-18622 GCA_004026805.1 Lasiurus borealis | reverse complement strand
CCTCTCCTTCCTGGGTTGCCATAGTATCTCGTTTCCTTGGCAACCGGTGGCCAAGGAGAGGACACTGGGCAGGTGCAGGATGTTGATGGAACTCTCAAAAGAGGGATGTCAGCCAGGACCTTGTCTCTCTTAAAGGAACGCTGTGGCGCTGAGAGGCGGGGGGTGGGGGGTGGGGGAAGGAGAGGAGAGACGGGTCCTCGGGAGGTGGGAACGCAGACATTTGTTCTCGCCCGGACAGAAAGGAAGACCGCGCCGAGGAGCCCGTGCCGGGCGGCCGCCTCGCCGGGGCCGTGGGGCGGGCGGGAGGTCAGGATGCTAAGGAAGCAGTGGTTCCTGCCGGCTCCGGCCCTGGCGGATGTTTTCCCCGAGAGCTAACCCCGTTGGGGGGCCGGGGAGGGGGTGCCATTTCTCCTGGGGGGTGGGTGGGTGGGTGTCAGCCCTTAACTGTCCCCATAAAGCCGCCCTAGACCTGGGAACTTTCCCTCGCGGCTCGGAGGTTGTTTTTTTTTTTGTTTTTTTTTTTGACAGCCACATGCTGTGAGTGGAAACATCTGCAAGACGTCTGTCCTGAGTCTGAACCCAGGAGGGCTCTCGTCGTCCGGTGCCCAGAGGGCATAGTGAATGCTCCCCCTTTGCCTTGCCCTCTCCCTGCCCCCCCCCCCACGTCTGCTCATCGTAGGAGGGCCGGTCTGTTTCTCCTTCCCGAGCTCGAGTTTTTCTGCTTCTGTTTCTTTTTAAAACGTTTAATTAATTTATTTATTTTTTTGAAAGAGAGATAAGCAGCACAGAGAGGTTGTATAAAGCCCTGGCCGGCTTGGCTCAGTGGCGAGAGCGTCGGCCTGCGGACTGAAGGGTCCCGGGTTCGATTCTGGCCAAGGGCACAGGCCCCGGTGGCGGGCTCGATCCCCAGTAGGGGGCGTGCAGGAGGCGGCCGATCCATGATTCTCTCTCCTCATGGATGTTTCTCTCTCTCTCTCTCTCTCTCCCTCCTTCCTCTCGGAAATCAATACAGAAATATATTTTTAAAAAAAGTATTAAAAAGCAGTGCCCGAGGGTGTATGCTGAAAATCCTCCTCCACCTGGGGACGCTCCGTTCCCAGAGTTGTGCCTGTTTTGCCCAGCCTGCTGGGAGGAAGCAGAGCCTGCGGGCACACCCGGGATCTCAGGGGGTCGTCTGAGGGACGGGGGGAGCAGAGGGTGGGGGCCTGGGAGGTGGCAGGGCAGGGCATGCGGGCCGCGGCTCTCCGAGCGGCCTTGGGCGCTTCTGCGGCCGGTTCCGTCTCCCAGAAACCACCCCAGCGTCGGCGTGCGGAGCTCCCGCGCCTGGCAAAGGCCACCTCTGCTAATTACTGCCCTGTCAGCCGCGCCGGGCTCGGCGCTCGGCGGACGAGGGGGGCGGGCGGGCCGCGGGGCGCTCTGTTGCCGCGGTGCCCCTTTCATGGGGTCTGACAAGTCCCCTCTTCCCCCCTCCACCTCCTGTCTGTCTGGGCTAATTGGCCGGTAGCTGCGAGCCGGACCGGCCTATTTTTAGGGCAGGAGGCAGCAAGACCGGCCGCAAATTAGCATCGGCAACGTTATTAAACCTAAGCGGCGGCGGTGAGGGGGTGAGCGGGTGTTTGACTCCCCTTCGCAGCTGTCTCCTCGTTTTCTTCCTTGGGGAGCAAGGTCCTCTCCCCGGGCGCCCTGCTCTTTAGCTACGGAGAGAGCCCGGCTGGCGTGGCTCAGAGGCTGAGCGTCGACCTAGGAACCAGGAGGTCACGGTTCCATTCCCAGTCGGGGCACAGGCCCCGGGGGGTGGGCTCCATCCCCAGGGTGGGGGGTGGGCGTGTAGGGGGCAGCCGGTCCAGGATTCTCTCTCCCCATGGATGTTTCTCTCTCTCTCTCCCTTCCTCCCTCCTCCTCTCTGAAATCAGTAATAAAAAAAAAGACAACCATTGCCAGAACTGGTTTGGCTCAGTGGATAGAGCGTCGGCCTGCTGCGGGCTGAAAGGTCCCGGGTTCGATTCCGGTCAAGGACATGTACCTTGGTGGCAGGCACATCTGCATTGTAGAGCGTGCAGGAGGCGGCTGGTCAATGTCTCTCATCGATGTTTCTAGCTTTCTATCCTTCTCCCTTCCTCTCTGTGAAAAATCAATAAAATATATTAAAAAAAAAAGACACCCATTGCCAGAACCGGTGTGGCTCAGTGGATAGAGCATCGGCCTGCTGCAGACTGAAAGGTCCCAGGTTCGATTCCGGTCAAGGGCATGCACCTTGGTGGCGGGCACCTCCTCAGTGGGGAGCGTGCAGGAGGTGGCTGGTCGATGTCTCTCTCTTTCATCCATGTTTCTGGCTCTGTCCCTTCTCCCTTCCTCTCTACAAAAAAAAAAAAATCAATAAAATATATTTAAAAAGAAAAAAAAAGACACATAGAGAAGAGTCCTTTAAAACAGCCGTTCTCAACCTGTGGGTCGCGACCCCTTGGGGGGTTGCACAACCCTTTCACAGGGGTCGCCTAAGACCATGGGAAAAGACAGATACGATTCATCACCGTTGCAAAATGACAGCGATGAAGCAGCCACGAAAATAATTTTCTGGTTGGGGGTCACCACCCCACGAGGAGCTGTCTTAAAGGGTCACAGCCTGAGGAAGGTTGAGAACCGCTGCTTTAAAAAGTTCCCCCGGCTCCCCCACGCGTTTCCGGAGCGTTCCGAGGGAAAGCTGGAGGTGACGGAAGAAAACTGCTGAACTTTCCGAAAAGTTGATTAGAGCAGCCAGACACCGAAATCAGATTTGGGGGGATCTCCGAGGCGCGCGGCGCCCAGCTGTCAGAGGCAATCAGGGAGGCGGCCGCCGCGGGAGCGGGGACGGGGGTGACAGCTGGGGACGCCGTGCCCTTGAGCTGTCTTCCCTGTGGGGAAACCCAGCCGGCCCGCCCGCCTGCAGCCGCAGCCCCCGGCAGGGAGGGGGCGCCCTTGTTTCCTGGGGCGAAGGGCGGATGGAGCCGGTGGAGGAGCTCCTTCCTGGCCTCCTCTGTGGGTCTCACTCACGGACGGGCTCGGTCTGGGGCGTCACGATTCCTTTCGGGGAGATGGATGGCCACCCCGCCGGGGTGCGAGCCAGCGGGCGGTGATGGGGCCCTGGCCGCTCGCCAGAGCCCCGGGGAGAAGCTCACCGGCACGCGGCTCTCTCTCTCTCTCTCTCTCTCTCTCTCTCTCTCTCTCTCTCTCTCTCTCTCTCTCTCTCTCTCTCTCTTTCTCTCCCTCCGCGTCCGGGAGCCCTGCCAGCTCCAAGGCCTGCCTGTCCCCGCAGGTCCCCGTGTGGGGTCGGAGCCAGACAGCCTGGGTGTCCGAGCTGCCTGTCACCGCTGGAGCCGATGGAGCAGGGACAGAGTCGGCTCCTAATGAGCGCCTGCTTATCCCAGTGCTGCCGGCCGCGGGGAGAGCAGCGGTCACCCACACATCTGCTCTGCTCTTTCCCCCACCCCAAGGCAGCTGCTTCTGTGGGGAAGGAGGAGGGTGGCAGGGGACGTAGGGTCACAGCACGGGGAGGTGGGCTATGCAGGCTGGGGTGCGGCTCCTGGTCTGGGCTACAAGGGGGTCAGTCTGTCCAGGGGAACAGGCAGGTCTAGAATGAGCATGGATTGCGTTTCAGGGCTGACTCCCAGGTTAAAGGCTGGCACCTGGGTTTGAGGCTGAGTCCCGGGTCCGAGGCCGAGTCCCGGGTCCGAGGCTGAATCCCAGGTCCAGGCTGACTCTCAGGTCCCAGGCTGACTCCCGGGTCCCTGGCTGAGTCCTGGGTCCCTGGATGAGTCCCGGGTCCCAGGCTGACTCCCAGGTTTGAAGCTGACTCCCGGGTTCAAGACTGACTCCCAGGTTCAAGGCTGAGTCCCGGGTCCCAGGCTGACTCCCGGGTCCCAGGCTGACTTCCAGGTCCAAGCTGACTCCCGGGTCCCAGGCTGAGTCCCGGGTCCCAGGCTGAGTCCCGGGTCCCAGGCTGACTCCCGGGTCCCAGGCTGACTCCCAGGTCTGAGGCTCATGACTCCCAGGTCCCAGGGACATACAACTCCCAGCCAGGTCAGAATGTCCTCTCTTTACCCAGCACCCGGTACTCATGGGTAACAGAGCAGGATCTGTGTTCCCCACGGCCAGAGCTAGTCTTCCCTTTGCCCCCTACAGAGTTCTAGGGGCCGGAAGTGCCCTGGACGTGGTTCCCAACAAGGGCCTGGGCAGCTCTCCCCCCAAACCCCACCCCTCGAAGGACTCCTCCCACATAGGCGGGCCGGAGACACCCCCCCGACCCAGGCCTTTCTCCCCGGCACTCTGCTCCTGGATCAGGTCCCAGGCTTACCCTGCCTCCCAAAGAAAGCCTGAGAACAAGGAGACCATAGCGGGGTGCACCTTTAAATTCCCGGGGGAAGTGGGGGGGTTACTTGCATTATTTTTTTCCCCTTCCCCCATTTTATTGGCGAGGAGACTGAGAAACAGAAGGAGGGCCTATGCCGACACCGGTGTGGCTCAATGGATAGAGCATCAGCCTGCGGACTGAAAGGTCCCAGGTTCAATTCTGGTCGGGGGCATGTACCTTGCTTGCCGGCACAACTCCAGTGGGGGGCGTGCAGGAGGCGGCTGATGGATGTCTCTCTCTCATCGATGTTTCTGACTTTCTGTCCCTCTCCCTTCCTCTCTGTAAAAAAGTCAATAAAATATATATATTTTTTTAAAAAAAGGAGGGCCCAGTCCACTGTAGGAGGGTGGGACCCATCAGACTGGGGAGGGGCCCAGCGCTCCAGCCCAGAGAGAGTCTCCCTCCTCCTCTCCCGGGAGCACAGGGTGTGCTGGGAGGCGGGCTGGTGCCAGCCTCACGTGAAACCTGCTGGGAACACATGGGGGTCTTCTTGGCGAGGGAAGAGCCAGCTTTGTCTGGAGGGGTTGGGGGGAGAGGCATGTGGTCAAGGGCCCATCCCAAGGACCAGGCTGGCCACCCTGACTGCCCCCCGCCTGCCTCGGGAGGGGGTGGGCGGCCGGGGGGCCCGGCCAGGGTCAGCTCGCCAGAGCTTAGAAGTGTCCCCGCCTCCGCCATGGGGGTACCCAAGGGCCTGCCACCTTGGTCCCCGCGAGAAAGCACGCACCCCTGCAGGGGATCGGGGCGAGTTTATTGGAGCCAAACTGTCGGCAGCTGCCGGGAAGCGGAGTCTCCGCGGAGCGGGGTGAGGCTCCAGACGGAGGAGGGCGGTTTCTCACCTCGTCTCACACATGACAAGCCGAGGAGGAGAGGCGGGGGGTGGAGGGGTCACGTGGACGGCACTCGTGGAGGATGCGGGGGGCGGGAGAGAGCAGCGCAGGGACCTCTGGGGCTGGAGGAAAGGTGAAATGAGGGACACACGTTCCTGAGGTGTGCACGGGAGCGGTCACCCTAACAATGAGGGGGTTTGGGGTGCCCATAGAGCAGCGGTTCTCAACCTGTGGGTCGCGACCCCTTTGGGGGTCGAACGACCCTTGCACAGGGGTCACCCAAGACCATTGGAAAATGCAGATATTTACCTCACGATGCATCACAGCAGCAACATATCATGGTTGGGGGTCACCACCCCATGAGGAGCTGTGTGCAAGGGTCTCGGCCTGAGGAAGGTTGAGAACCGCTGCCACAGAGCCGTGCCTGTGCGTTGCTGGGGGCCGGGACCTGCTCTCGCAGCCGCAGAAAGGCCGTCGGCTCAGTCAGGGTGAAGACTGACCGGTCAGGGGCCATCCCGGCCCGGGACGGGACCGCCCCCACACCGGCGGCGCCTGTGGGAAGCCGTGGCTACAGGGCGTTCGTTCCACCGTGTCCACGCCCACGCCGTGCTGTGTGGCGGCCGGTGGCCCGGGCTCAGCCCCAGACCCGTTAGCTGGCAAGGCCACGTGCCTGCCTGGCCCGGAAAAAGTGGGTCCCTTCCCCAGCCCTGGGAACTGGCACCCCGCGAAACAGCCAGGAAGCCGGGTTTCCATCGGAGCAGGGAACCTTGCCGAATGGATGGGGCCCGGGCAGGAGGGGCGAGGGGGGGGTGGGGGAGCGGAAAACAGCCGGAAGCTTCCGTTGCTCTGTGCTTCTAATCAATGGTGGGGCTCGGCCGGCCTCTGCGCCTCATAATATTGGGGAGGCAGCGGGCCCGCCCCCCGCCCCCCAGCACACCTGCAGCCAAGTCTCGCGCTTTCCCAACCTCTCCCGGGACCCGTTTTCCTTATTAAACGCGCCGCGGGGTGTGCTATTGATTTGCGTGTGCGAGTGCGCGTCCAGGATATGAAAGTGCAGATTGCTGTCTGCACAGGCTCCGTCTCCGGGGCTCGGAGGAGTCCCCGTGGGCTTGGCTGAGGAGCGTCGGGGACCAGGGCTTCTGTCGGGCAGAGCACATGGGTTCTCTGCGGGGATTCTGAGCGACCCCTCATGCTGTGGCCCAGGACCCCCGCGGCTCCGGTTTGTGGGTGGCCGGGCGCCTCCTGGGAATGGATGGTTTTCGCTGAGGCGGGCTCGTTAGAGCAGAAGGAAGGACTCCAGCGAGGTCTTGGTGCCATTGGCCGAGTATCCCGGACACACCCTGCTCCTCACCCCCACTTGTTCTTCCAGGTCCAGCTCAGGTGCCACCTCCTCCAGGGAGCCCTTCTGGATTTTCCCCAATGAAGCTCTTTCCTGTTTTTTTTTTTTTTTTAATATTTTTATTGATGTCAGCAAGGAAGGGAGGGAGACAGAACCATCCAAGATGAGAGAGAATCAGGGACCGCTGGTTGCCTCCTGCAGGCCCCTCCCTGGGGATCGAGCGCCTCCTAACCCGGGCCTGTGCCCCGACCGGGAATCGAACCGTGACCTCCTGGGTCGTAGGTCGGCGCACAAGCACGGAGCCCCACCGGCCGGGCTGGCTCGTTCCTCTTTATTCCCATGGAACGCTGACCTCCTCAGAGCTGATTCCAAAGTCCTCACCTGTTCTGGGTGATGGCGGTGGTGGTGGTGATGCCCACTCACATGCCAGGTACAAGCAGGTCCCGCCCGCTGGGAGTCTCGCATGCATCACGGGGTTCAGGCCTCACGCGACCCTGGACTGGGTGATGGGAACTAAGTAGAAGAGGAGGAGGAGGCTGGGGCAGGAGCCATCGGGTGGGGAGCGGGGGACCGGGCCAGGGTGTGGCTGGGAGGCATGGAAGAGGGGGTGCACCCGTGAGGTTCAGGGTTCTGGTCCCGAAGAGCCGCCGTCATCCTCCTCCAGAAGGACTAAGCTAGAAGGAAGGCGGGAGTGTGTGTGTGCGTGACAGACGGGGCTGGGCCCCAGGCACGGGGCGGAGAAGTCCTTAAAGGTGTTTGAGCCGGTGGGGAGTAGCGGGGAGGAGGGAGACAAAGGGGGTGACAGCACCAGGGAGGTACCTCACTAGGGAATTCTGGGAGGTTTTCAGGGATGCCTGGAGGCGGGGGTGGTGATCACGTGGGAGAGGTTGAGGGAGGTGAGGTGGTGGCAGAGGGAGGCAGGTGGAGAGGCCCTTGGAGGTGAGAGTGGGTGACCCGCTGGGTGTGGGGGGTGGGTGGGGAGCGGGCGGGATGGCCGCCCTGCCCAACGTGGGGGGGGGGTCCTCGATCTTTTGGTGAGACTGAACCCCTGGCTCACACCCGTCCCCTCCTGACATCCACCGCCTCCAGCACCAGCCACGGGACGGGGGCTCCTCACCCCACTCCTTCTGCCGAGAGCATCTGGCGGCACCGTTAATCCTGTTTGGTCCCTTCTCCCTTTCCTCCTCCCCCCGAGGGACGTGCCGCCGGGAGCAGATGGCCGTGAGCACGGGCAGATCCGTGCCCTTGGCGTCACACTCCCCTGTCTGCTGTGCATGGGTGCGGCGGCCGTGGGCAGCGAGTCCTGAGGGTGGTGGTTGGGGTGGCCCCGGGTGCCTGTGGGGAGTGGGGGCTCCGAGACAGCTCTGTTTCCAGATGTCCGTGCAGGACCGGGGCCTTGTGGGTGCTCCCTGCTCCTTCCTTTCCTCGGCAGATCCTTACGGAGTGCCAGCCAGTGGCTCGGCCCTTCCTTCTCCAAGCATCCGGGAGTTCAGCCGTGAGCAGACAAAAAAAAAAAAGGTGGGGAAGGTGAAGGGGATCGGGAGGTGCCAACTCGCAGTGACGGAATAAGCCAAGGGGACACCAATTATGGCTCGGAGAGTCCCGTCTGTCACAGCGCAATGACCTTGTCGATTGGACGGTTGCTTAGTAGGCATAAGAGTCGTTGATATTGAACCGCTGTGCTGTGCGCCGGACTCAAATATAACACTGCACGTCAGCGGTAATTTAAAAGCCACTGAACTAATAATTTTTAGAAAACTCGTGCCCTCCTGCAGCCTACGTTCTAGTTGTTGTGTGGACTGGCCCCTCGTTGTTCTAGCTTTTGTTTTCCAGAGAGTCCCTGGAGGGATCTCTATGCAAATAACTGTGTTATAAACAAACTAGAGGCCCGGTGCACGAATTTGTGCACAGGTGGGGTCCCTCGGCCTGGATGGCGTTCGGATGGGGGGAGGGACCGAGGGAGATTGGCTGTAGGAGCGCCCTGACCATCAGGGGGCAGCTCCTGTGCTGAGCGTCTGCCGCCTGGTGGTCAGTGTGTGTCATAGCTACCAGCCGGTCATCCGGTCGTCCAGTCGTAAGTCACTTAGGCTTTTATATATATATAGATGGGGACCATTTGAGTCCTTCCTTTCCAATCTCTGGGCCTTTCTTGTGTTTGGAATTACTGCCGAGGGTAAAAGTTCCGGAGGGATGTGGAATAGGAGTTGGGCGAATCAACACCTGTTCCTTGTTCTGGATCTTAGGATGAAAGCAGGATGTGTTTTTTTTTTTTTCCACTATTAAATATTATGTCCGACTAGAGGCCCAAATCACGAAGATTCCTGCAAGAATAGGCCTTCCTTCTTCCCCTGGCTGCCAGTACCGCCTTCACTCTGTCCGGAGCCAGCTTCCCGCCTCTCGCCTTGTTGCGTCAATTTGCATACTTCCTCCTTATTGGCTGTGGGCGCCACCGTCTTTGTCGCAGAGTTCTGGTCGATTTGCATATTCTGTCTTTATTAGAGAGGGTGTAGTTTTTTTTTTCTTTTCCCCCTATTTTGTGGATGCCCTACCTCAGAGTATGGAAGATTCCTTCTCTTCCTGGTTGGCTGAGAGTTTTTATTGAAGGCAGGTGCTATGTGTTTAGGAATGCTTTTTTTTTTCTCCCTACACCAATGGGTGTAACCATGCGAGTTTTCTTCTTCCATGTGTTACTGTGGAAGATGATAGTGACTGATTCCCTCAGACGTCGAACCAGCTCTGCGTTCCGGGGACAGATGGACAGGCGGGCTGTGATGTCTTATTGTGTTTTACACAGTACTGAACTCGATTCGCTAATATTTGGGTGAGGGTCCCTGTGTGTCTATATTTTTCATGAGGGCCTACTGGTCTGTAATGTTCTTGTGTCCTGTTTTCCTGATTTGGGTATTAAGTAGTTTTGGCCTCATAGTTGAAAAGTGTTCCTTCCTCTTTAAATATTTGGTGGAATTCATCGGGGAACTAACTCTCTGGGCTTAGAGGTGTTTTTTTTTAATTTATTTTATTGATTTTTTACAGAGAGGAAGGGAGAAGGATAGAGAGCTAGAAACATCGATCAGCCGCCTCCTGCACACCCCCCACTGGGGATGTGCCTGCCACCAATGTGCATGCCCTTGACCAGAATCGAACCTGGGACCCTTCAGTCTGCAGGCTGATGCTCTATCCACTGAGCCAGACTGATCTCAGCCTTAAAGGTATTTTTTGTTAGTTTGTTTTGCTGTTTTCCAGACGGGTTGAAAACCTTTCCGTTTCTAGTCGCCAGGACTGTTTGGGTTGCCTGCTTTTTCTGGGGTGAGTTTAGTGGCTCGTGGCTTTCGAGAAACCAAGCAGCTTTCTCTCCGCCGTTGGACAGACGGGGGAAGGAATAGCGGTTCACGGTGTTCGCTCCGTAAACCGTTCCCCCCGCCGCCTCCTTAATAAACCTTTTGGTGTCTGTGTCCCCTGCACTCATCTCTCCTCTTTTATCCCCAGTGACGGTAATTCGTGTCTTTTCTCTTTCTTGGAGAGTCTGGTTATAGGTTTGTCGATTTTATTGATATTTCCGAAGAACCAGCTTTTCTGTTTTCATCGATTTCTCTGTGTTTTTTTTTTCCTCTGGTTTTAATTTCATTGATTTCCACCCTAATGGTTGCCGTCCCTTTCCTCCGAGCCGCTGAGGGTTTATTCCCCTTCTTTATTCCCTTCAGTTTTTCTTTCTTTCTTTTTTAAAGGCAAACAGCTGGGTTATTGATCTGAGACTTTTCTTTCTAAAAATATAAGCCTTTAACGCTGTCAACGTCTCTCTGAGCACTTCTCGAGCCACATCCCACACACGTGACATAACCGTATTTCATTTTTGTCCAATCGTTGGTTCCGAACTACCTTTCAGTTTCCCTTCAGGTTTCCTTTGGACCACAGAGGATGCAGAAGGGTAGGATTAACGTGCCAGGTGTTGGAGGATGCTGTTCGGGAGACCTGTGTTACCGATTGAACAATTTATCGCAGTGTCGCTCCAAGATGTTCAGTGTTTTGTTTTGTTTTGTTTTGTTAAAATATATTTTATTGATTTTTTACAGAGAGGAAGGGAGAGGGATAGAAAGTCAGAAACATCGATGAGAGAGCAACATCGATCAGCCGCCTCCTACACGCCCCACTGAGGATGTGCCCGCAACCCAGGTACTTGCCCTGGACCGGAATCAAACCCGGGACCTTTCAGTCCGCAGGCTGACGCTCTATCCACTGAGCCACACCGGTTTCGGCTAGATGTTTAGATTTTGAGCCTCCTGCCCTACAGCCAGCGGTAAGAATTGGGGGTAAGAAGAGGGAAAGGTTAGCTGTGCTCCTGTATATTGATGTCACCCTTCCACTTCTTTGCTTACATCCTAAGAAAATATTCACGCAGGACCCGGCGGAGTGGCTCCGTGGTTAGGCATCAGGGCACAGGCCCGGGGTTGCGGGCTCGATCCCCAGGCTGGGGCGTGCAGAAGGCAGCCATCCACGATTTTCTCGCCTCATGGAGAGGTTTCCATCTCTCCCTCTCCTTCCTCTCTGACATCAATAAAAAAATATTAAAGAGAGAAAATATTCGTGAATGGACACAGATGCATGCGTGCAACCCTCCCCGTGTGGAAAGACCTCACCGCCCGGCCACGGGAGGCTGGTTCGCCAGGTGAGGGGACCCCACGCCGCGGAACGCCGTGCAGCCGGGAGCACGTGTCCCGGGGAAGAACGCGGAGGCCCCTGGAGGAGCGGTGATCCGCGACCACCGGGCCCTGGACTGCCTGTTCCCTCCCGCCCCCGGCAGCGCCACCTCCGTGCACAGCAAACCGAGGCCTCTCCCGTTCACTGCTGTTCCCTCTCTCGCGTGACACATGACAAATGCGCGGGCCTGTTTAAACACATACATCACGGGCAGACGGCGTGTTTACCGGCCTCATTACTGTCGCACACGTCTAATATGCGTCTGCGATACGCGTGTCACATCTCTCTGCGTCTACCTATCCTGGCACATATGAAATCTAGTTCCTCTCTTTTTAAAAAAAAAATTTTTTTTAAGTGTATTTTTATTGATGTCAGAGAGGAAGGGAGAGGGAGGGAGAGACATCAGTGATGAGAGGGAATCACGGAGCGGCCGCCTCCTGCACGCTCCCCACTGGGATCGAGCCCGCCACCACCCAGGGGCCTGTGCCCTTGACCGGGAATTGAACACGAGACCTGCAGTCTGCAGGCGGACGCTCTATCCACTGAGCGGCACCAGCCAGGGCTGGTTCCTTTCTTTTTAGGGGAGAAGTATTTTTTTCCTCCCGTCACTGAGCCCCCCTTTTCCCTGCGACCTGCTCCAGACCCACTAGAACCGACACCCCGAGGCTCCTCCATGCTCGTGGAGCAAGTCCTCTTGGGGAGGGAGGGGACGTTTATGGTCATTTCTGATCCCCGGGGCCAGGGGCACAGGTCCCCTTGTTTTCCTGGAAGGAGATGCGGCTCTTTGAGACCCAGGGTGAGCGGGTGGCTGAGGTGGGTCCGGGTCAGGCCGTCTCGCTCCCGGCCTGTGTCCTCCCCCGCCCGCTGCCCCGTCCCCCTCCCCACCTCTGCAGAAGCTCCAGTGCCTCGCATTCCTGCTGGCTCTCCCATTCTCCAAATGCCGCGTGGCACCGCCTGCCATGGCAACCGGCGGCCTGAGAAATGTCACCGCTTCTCAGAAACACGGCCACGGGACCCCCCGCGCGCACCTCGCCCGGCGTTTCTATAAAACGGCGCCCAGACAGCGCGGGGAGCTCGGTGGCCGGGACCCGGGCTGGGATGGGGTTGGGGGGTGGGGGCGGGATCCGTTCTGTCCCCCGTGAGCGGGGCAGGCAGGTAGCCGGGTCTCCGAGCGTCACTTAGCTCCCCGGGAAAGCGCCCAGCGGGCGCAGAGGTGGGGTCACAGGCAAAAGGATGAGCACCGGTGCCCGGCAGGAGGGGAGGGCTCAGTGCCGGCTCCTGTCCTGTGCACCCGGGGCCTGTCTGTGCTCGCACCTCCCTCCCGAGCTGCCCACGTGCAGGGGACGAGCGCCATTGGACCGAGGTGAGCTCTACCCGCCGCTCACCGGCCGCCCCTGTTCACACACCTGTCTGTACACCTGTCTGCACACATATTCACACACCTGTCTGCACACATATTCACACACCTGTCTGCACACCTGTTCGCACACCTGTCTGCACACATATTCACACACCTGTCTGCACACCTACCGCCCCTGTTCACACAACTGTCTGTACAGCTGTTCACACAACTGTCTGTACAGCTGTTCGCACACCTGTCTGTACACATATTCACACACCTGTCTGCACACCTGCCACCCCTGTTTGCACACCTGTCTGTTCACCTGTTCGCACACCTGTCTGTACTCCTATTCACACACCTGTCTGTACACCTGCCACCCCTGTTCACACACCTGTCTGCACACCTGTTTACACACCTGTCTGTACACATATTTACACCTGTCTGCACACCTGCCACCCCTGTTCACATACCTGTTTGCACACCTGTCTGTACACCTGCTGTCCCTGTTCACACACCTCTCTGTAACCTATTCACACACCTGAATGTACACCTATTCACACACCTGTCTGTACACCTGTCTGCATACCTGCCACCCCTGTTCACACACCTGTTTGCACACCTGTCTGCACACCTGCCACCACTGTTCACACACCTCTCTGTCTACCTGCCTCCCCTGTTCACACACCTATCTGTACACCTGTCTGTACACCTGTCTGTACATCTGCTGCCCCTGTTCACACACCTGTACATCTGCCGCCCCTGTTTGCACATCTGTCACACCTGTTCCCACCCCTGTCTGTACGCCTTTCTCTCCGCACCTGGAGCTGCTCAGGCCCGGGCGAGAGGGGCCCTGCTCGGGACACAGAGCGCGCGGAGGTGGCTCCGGGGGACCCAGCGGCCTGCCTTTTGCTCCTCAGCAGGTGAGACGGACGGGCAGCTCGTGAGTTGCCCCCTGTGCCAGGCTGTTTCCGGGGCGGGTGGGTGTGAGATGCGGGAAGGGGGGCAGGCAAGATGCGGATTAAGAGCAGAGGAAATCTGTGCTCTCGTGGAGCGTGCTGTCCCGGGGATCCTTCTGGAAATGGATGTGGTTTCAGGGTGGGCCCCTGCTTTTGTGCAAAACAGGTGTCTTCTCTTTGCTCTGACTTAGCAAGGCCAGCGTACGGCACTCTCTGTCTCTCTCTCTCTCTGTCTCTCTCTCTCTCTGTCTCTCTCTCTGTCTTCCTCTCCCCCCCCCATTCTCTCCTGTTCCGATGTGGGGGGACCCAGCCCGTGGCCACAGCCGTCTCCCGCTTCCCTCTCTCCGTCGCCGCGATCTCAGTGCTGCGGGGACAATGCGCCAGCCGCTCCGCGCGGGAACAAAAGGTGAGATGTGAACACGGTTTTATTCGGACTCGGGCGGATAAAGGGGCCCTTTGTCTCCCGCCTTTCAGCGAGGCCGCCGAGTTAATTAAATGGAGCCCGTCGGGGGGGGGGCGAGGAGGGGGCTCCCGGGAACATAATACCTTTTCATCAAACGTGGCGACAGATAAACACGCGGGAGAAGAGCCCCGAGACAGAGCCGCGCCCCGACCCGCCCGCCGGCCGCGTCCTCGCAGGGAGGGCGTCTTCCTGGGCTGGAAGCCGAGCTCAGGGAAGGAGCCGCGGGTCGGACAAGGGCCGGCCGGTCAGGGGAGAGAAGCCACTCGCCGATGCCAGCCGGGTGCCCGTGGGAAAAGGGGGAGTCCCCGCTGTGCGCACCCCAGGCCTCAGACCACCATACTGGCCCCATGTCTCTGAGCGTGCGCCTCACCTGGCCACCAGGGGGCGGGACAGAGTCACTTTCCTCCACCCACCCGGGGGCCAGGTGTGGCTAATGGCTTGGTCTCTGGGGCTCAGATGCACTGAGGGCAACTGAACATCTGCCTACCTGGGTGGGGGGTGGGGGTGGGGGGCGAGAGTGGGGGGAGGCCAGGTTTACCCCAGGTGTGAAAATTCTCTGTGCTGGGGAACGGGGCAAGCTCTGCTGAGACAGAGAGAGAGAGAGAGAGAGAGAGAGAGAGAGAGAGGAGAAAGAAAGAGAGAAAGAAAGAAAAGAGAGAGAGAAAGAGAGAAAGAGAGGAAGGAAAGAAGGAAGGAAGGAAGGAAGGAAGGAAGGGAAGAGGAAGAAAGGAAGGAGGGAGGGAGGGAAGGAAGTAAGGAAGGGAGGAAGGAAAAGGAAGGAAGAAAGGAAGGAAGGGAGGAAGGAAGGAAGGAAGGAAAGAATGGGAACTTGTGGTGGGTGGCCACATGGCTTTGCAGGCAGAGACATTTAAGTTTTTTTAATTATTTTTTAAAAATATATGTTATTGATTTTTTAGAGAGGAAGGGAGAAGGATAGAGAGAAACATCGATGAGAGAGAGACATCGATCAGCCACCTCCTGCACGCCTCCTACAGGAGATGTGCCCACCACCAAGGTACGTGCCCTTGACTGGAATCGAACCCTTCAGTCCGCAGGCCGACAATCTATCCACAGAGCCACACCGGTTTCAGACAGGTGTAGACATTTAAATGGGCGTGTAATCTCATAGGGTTGTTACGAGGAGTCGACGAAATTACAATTACACTCGGGGGTGAGGCTATTCGGATGCCTCTGTCCCCCTTTACCCTCCAACCTGCGCCCCCTTCCCCACCCCCCACATATGCCGCCTGTGGGAAACCCACCCATGTCCCAGAGCCCCAACCGCAGACCAGGGACAGAGAGGCCTGTGGAGGGCGGGCGCTGGCGCTCCTCGCCGTCCCACGGCCCTCACTGCCGCTGTCCGAGGGGCGCCCGCCCGCCAGCCGTGGGGGCGGGTGGAGAAAACGCAGATAACGAGGTGACGTGGCCCCTCCCGTCCCGTCCCCTGGAGAGAGCCCCTGTCAGCCACCTGCCAGGATCCGTCTGCGATCAGAGTCTCTCCGCTTGAGATGGGACAGCACCCTTTTGTGCTCCTTTGAAATCTGATTTCTCACATAATCAGCCACACACACACCCTCCCTCTCAGCCCCCAAGCCTGTGGCTTTGCTAGTGATCAAATGTGGGGGCTCCTCCCTCCGCTCAGAGCCGACGAACCGCCTGGGAACGGTTGAAGGTCACTGAGGGGCAGGTTCCGGGAGAGCCCCCTCAGGGGGAAGGGCTGTGCCCAGGGTGGTGGAGGGAGGGGGTCACGTGGAGGGAGGGGATCACGTGGATGGAGGGGTCACGTGGAGTCAGCCCCGTGGCACTCTGAGGGGAAGGAGGGAGGCTGGTCTGTCCCTTAGGGGACGGGCCTGGGCAGTAGGGGCTGGGGCTCTGGTTCCAGGAGCAGGGAGAAATGGACCCCGCGCTGCCAGGGTCCCGGGAAGGAGGCAGTGGGGGGGGCGGGGGCTGGCAGGAGAGGGAGTGGCAGCCTGGCCTGTCCACCTGCGGGAAGAACAGAGGGTCCCTGCAGCCGTGCAGACGGGGAGGGAGGCTCGGCCGCCGGGGCCTGGCGTGAGCTGCCCTCGGCCTATTGGTGGGTGCCCTGCAGGAGGAGGGAGGGAGACCCTCTCAGAGATTCCTCTGCATGAAGAATGGGGCTCACCAATTGCCCCCCTGGACTGTGCTCAGCCCCTGGGAGTCCTGCACGGACCGGTGGCCGGGAGAGGCCTGGAGAAGGAGACCGCCCGGCCGGCGGGGCTCCGTGGCTAAGCGTCGACCTACAAGCCAGGAGGTCAGGGGTTTGATTCCCGGTCAGGGCACAGGCTGTTGTGGGCTTCACCCCCAGGGGTCTCAGAGACGTGAACAGGGCCACGTCTGTCATCCCTGTGAGCCCGACGCATCCCCTCGAGGGGAACTGGGACCATCCCCGGCGGGAGGGGGGAAGGGGGGGCGGCTGACGTCAGCTCAGCCCTTTGCAGGGACACCACGCCGGTTCTGGTTCCGGGGTCGGGCCGGAGCGGGCACGCCCCAAGTCAGTGTTGTTGTGACTGAACGGCGCTGGGACAGGGTCCGGGGAGAGCAGTGGTTCTCAACCTTCCTAAGGCCGTGGCCCTTTAAGACAGCTCCCCATGTGGTGGTGACCCCCAACCATAAAATTATTCCCGTTGCTACTTCCTAACAGTCATTTTGATACGATTGTGAATCGTAATGTAAATGCCTGTGATTTCTGATGGTCTTAGGCGACCCCTGTGATGGGGTCGATGGACCCCCCCAGAGGGGTCGCGACCCACAGGTTGAGAACCACTGGGGTAGAGGAATGTGGCTTCTCCAGATGCTCGTCCCAGAGTCACCCCGCACCCCAGGCTCCCGTTCCTCTACCAAGGGATGGGGTGTCCCGACCGGTGCTGGGCTGAGCCAGGCCTCGGGTGAGGACACCCGCCCAGGACGGCTGGCTCCACAGCCCGGGCTGTCCTGGCCCTTTGCCCGCCCGCCCGCCTCCACTCCCCAGCCCAGGCCTCCACCCCCTCACCTCCAGCACTGCGAGGACTCTCACTCCCCCCTCCCACCAACCCCCACTCCGCCGCCATCTGCCCGGCCGTGGCTGCCGAGCGGTGCCAGGCCGCGGGCACCGTGCCACGCAGCACACGGGCCCGCATGCCGGGCGGCCGGGCGAGCATGTGTGAGCCCTGCGTGTGCCGGGAGGCCGCCGCTCGGCCGGGCGCCACGGGCAGGGGGGCGGCCATGTGGCATGATTGGCAGGTGGGGCGGGAGCAGGCCGGGGAGAGGCCCCACCTGCAGCTGCCCGCCCGCCGCCCTCGCCTGCCTGCCTGCCTGCCGGGGCGGGGTGTGGGGGGGTCCATGGGCAGTAACGACTCAGCTTCCCGGCTCCCGGGCTGCCGCTGAGTCAGCTCGGCCGGCGGGGAGGGCTCCGAGCCTCTGCCCCTCGGAGAAAGGCCCTCAGCGACCAGGTCCCCGGCACCTGCTGGGCGCCAGCACTGACCACACGGCACTGACCACACGGCACTGACCACGTGGTACTGAGCCACGCCGGCCTCCACCCAGGTCACCGGGGCTCCTGGCCACATCCGGGAGGTTGTGGTTATGAATGGGCCGCTGGGAGGTGACGTTTGATTACTGTTAATATGTTTTTATTGACTTCAGAGAGGAACGAAGGGGTGGGGGAGAGAGAGAGAGAGAGAGAAACATGGATGTGAGAGAGACACATGGATGGGGTGCCTCCTGCAGGTGCCCTGACATGACCGGGGCTGGGGATTGAACCTGTAACCCAAGGACATGCCCTTGACCGGGAATCCAACCTGGGACCCTTTGGTTTTTTGGGGGGGGGCGCGACGCCCCCCCCCCCACTGAACCACACTGGCCAGGGCCCCTCCACAGTGAATTTGCTTTTTCCTTCGGACACTTCACTCCTTCCAGAGACAGCCAAGCCCGGCCAGCGTGGCTCAGGGGTTGAGCGTTGGTTGACCTAGGAGCCAGGAGGTCCGGGTTCGATTCCCCCCATCAGGGCACAGGCCCCGGGTGGTGGGCTCCATCCCCAGTGGGAGGCATGCAGGAGGCAGCCGCTCCATGACTCTCTCTCATCATGGGTGTTTCTCTCCCTCTCCCTCTCCTTTCCTCTCAGACACCCATAAAAACATATTAAACAAATACAGCGGTACCTCGAGATACGAGTGCCCTAACAGACGAGATTTTTGAGATACGAGCCGTCGAGCGAGCGATTTTTGCTTTGAAAGATGAGCCACAGTTGAGATAGGAGTCATCGCTCGGACCGGCCGGCTGCACACGACCCACCAGTTTACCGTGACTCCAGCGTCTCCTAGTTTCCCACGCCTCAAGGTTATGGAACCAATTAAACTCGTATCTCGAGGTGCCACAGTACATAAACACAGAGAGACCGACGACACCCCCCTTGGTCTTGCTGGGGGGTGGGGGGTCTTTGTTTAACAGAATGAAAACAAGACCCACACCCCCTCCTCCCCACCTCCGGGCAGTTTGCCAGTAATGGCCCGTGAATGATTTCACCGGACAGGTATGTGCCAGCCAGGAGTACCCACAAGGCCCAGGCGGCCCCGCCCAGTCCCCCTCTCTCTCTCTCCCCTCCCTTCCCTCCCTCC
>PVJN01041703.1:0-18622 GCA_004026805.1 Lasiurus borealis | reverse complement strand
TTTTTTTTTTTTTTTTTTTTTTTTTTTTTTTTTTTGCTTTTTCAGTTGAATGTTTTCTGCTTCTGTATATTTCAAATCTTTGACTTGATTCTTGCATTCCTCTAATCTGCTGTTAGGTCTCTGTACATTTTTTTTATTTCAGTCAGTGTATGTTTAATTTCATATCCTCAAGGGTCTCATTAAATTTATCGACTTTTTTGGGAAATTCTTGACAAACCTTATAACCGTAGTTTTGAACTCTATATCCAGTCATTTGTTTTCTTCCATTTATTTTGTTTTTGATCTGTTCCTTTGTCTCTGCATTTTCACTGCTTCCCTGAGTTGGTAGAATAGCTTTGTGTGCTAGGTGTCCTATATGGCCCAATAGCTCTGTCTCCCCAGTTACCTGAGGTGGACACTCTTGGTGCACCCCTTTGTGGACTTTGTGTACAGCCTTGTTGTAGTTAAGTCTTGATTGTTGTTGGTATCACTGGGGGAAATTGACCTCCAGGCCATCTGGCTGTGAGGATCAGCTGTGTGGCTATTAACTAAAACCAAATGAAAGTCTGCTATTACATTCTATTTCTGAAATCTAAACCTTCAGATCTTCTGTTTGGAAGGTTGGGGACTGCAGAGTGAACTCGAGGGCACTGAGTCACTCTGCTTGCTCCAGGGCCACACTGAGGTCATAAAAATGCATTAGACAAGGAGCAGAGGGAAAGAGAGGATGGGAGGGAGAGGAGAAAAAGGACAGAAAAAGAAAGAGGACAGGAGAGGAAGAGGGGGAAGGGGTAGGAAAGAAAGTGGCTCTCCACTCCCTTTTCAAGGCTGACTCCTTCTCCTTCGGGGATCCCTGACACTTCTGTTCCCAGTTGGAGCAATCTGGTTTCTGGTTAACATGGACCATTTGATATTTTTGCTTGACTGACTTTTACCTAGGAAATTTGCTTCTATGAGAAGGTGTCAGTAAAGAAGAGAGAGGAAAACCATGACAGGAGGCCAGAAACCTTATACTTTTCAACATTTTTTTTCTCTTCTAACCTAGATGGTTTTAGGAGAACTTCTGTGCTGGAGTCAGCCTTATGAGACAAGACTTGCAAAATTGCGAAGGCCTCTGTGCTTAGTTTGGTTGGGGCAGTGTCTCAGGGCTGAGTAGACAGCCTTAGCTTTTTGTCAGCCCTGCCCTATGAGGCTCCTGGGTCTCAGTGTCCCTCAGTAATTGCTGCAGCCCTCTCTGCTCGCACTCGCGTGCGCGCTTCCAGACCTCTGCCTTTCACAGCTCCCCTAAGTTTTCCTGTACTCCTCCATTTTCACAACAATCCAGACTCCCCCGGGTCTCACCTGGAACTGGGGTTCAGTGCAGTCAGGAGTTTCTGTTTCTCTCCTGCTAGAGGAAGCCAGCCAGGCACTCCACTGCGCATTCTCTCCACGCATGTATCTCCGTACCTCAGCTTTTTGCAGCTCCTCTGAGTCTCCATGAGGCCCTCTCTTTCCTTCTAGTTGTAGAATTTCCACTCAGTCAGCTTTTCTATGGTTCTGGATGATGTCCGTTGTCTTTTAGCTGTAGTTTTGAAATTGTTGTGCAAGGCAGCAATTTAGGTGTTCACCTATGCCGCCATCTTGGTTTCTCCACAAACATCATTTTCATGGAAGAGCCACTTATTTAAGCCACACCAGCAAGCAGGGTCAAGACACTCACATTCAATTATTTCCTGACAACTGATTCCAACTTGAGGGATGAATTAATCAGTTTACTTTCTTCATACAAAGGAGCCACTTCCTTTTCTTTCTAGATCATCTCTTTTATCTGTGTAAGCCAGGTGTCTGTCTTCATTTCTACACTGGGGATGCCACCAACTCCAAACACAATACGTGGTCCTGGGAAGTGTCCTGCACTTGTGTGCTCTTAGCCGATTCCCAGGCTGGCAGATGAGGCTATACTGAGGTGTACACTTGAAACCTGTATGGTTTAGAAACGAATGTCACCCCAATAAATTCAATTTAAAAAAAGATGAAAGGCAAAAAAAGAGGGTGGTGGTGGATTTCTATAGACTCTCATGAAGATAGCTATCTCTCTTTCTGAGATTGTGAGCCAGGATCTTCTGGGCCCTTCTTCCACTTCATGTGAAGCCATAAAGCTGAGCAGAGCTGGGCTAAGAAGCCAGGGAGAGAGAAGCAGATTCCTGATGACAGTTTCTGAATAACTGAATCCACTCCTGCCCCAAACCAACAGTCCCATACCCTGGACTTGATTGCATTAGCCAATATGTCTTCTACAATTTTGCACAGTTAAGCTTGTGTGAGTTGAATTTTTTTATCATATATCTGGAGGTTCTATTACTATTTCCATTCATTTGACTGTCCAAGGAATCTGCCTGTTTTCTCACTAACATTTCTGCCGTGGGTCTCACTGGGCGCATTTCCTCTCCTCTGTCCACTATGCCACCTCTACTGCGGCCACCTGAAGGTCTTTCCTATGCAGTTTACTCTTTGGACCTACTGCCTTGCCTGAGGATGGCAAGCTACATGAAGAACACAAGTAATAACTTTCAGATCAGTCATCACTTTTTCTCTAAGACATTCTGTTGTGTCACTTTATCATCTTACAGAATTGCTAGTGGGAGTTGTTTTTTGTTTTGTTTTTGTTTTTTTTTGCTGCATAGGACTGCTGCATTCAACCCAGTTGTGTGAGGGTGTTACTGGAAAAGCCTCTACTCATTTTTACTCCTCCACGACCCTTATTCATTGAAAAAGAGCTATAGTGTCAATGAACTTCACAGTCCTCAAATTGCCTACTTTGTGAGCTTGTCTATTTTCCATTTTTTAAAGATTGGTGCCATTTCAAGGATTCCAATAGTCCAGGCCATGAACATGCTTTTCTAAAATGTCCTTAGCTTTGGATCCATGATATGGAAATGATCCTTTAGCTGAGGGGTTGGCAAATAACAGCCCAGGAGCCAAATCGGGCCAGTCATGTATTTTTGTCAAATTGCTGGAACCCTGCTACAACCATTCACTCATGTATTGTCTATGGATGATTCTGTAGCTGCTACAGAGACCATATGGCCACAAAGCCAAAAGTGCTTATTATTTGGCCCTTTACACAAAGTTTACTGATCTCTGCTCTAGATGAGCGCTTCTCAACCATCTCTCCATTGTGGCGCCTATTAAAAATGGCACTGAGAGATCAAGGAATGAACATGCTGACAAACCTTTGGGCCACACCTGTCTAGACTACATGGGATAGTGCTATCTCACAGCCTGATCTTGCTTTTGAGACACCTGGGCATGAGTACATGATAGAAATCTAGGTTTCGTAGACCTTGTGTTTAGTTTCCCATGTGGATTTCAACTTTGGCCAAGACCAAGGCCAAGGTTACTTCTGTTGATGGGTGGCGGTAGAGGTGACCTCCTGACTCTCCCTACCACTGTCCTTGAGGCATCAGTCAACATGTGGTTCTAAAATGACACTTGTAAGACCAGCAAAGATACCTCCATCACTGAGGAGACCAATCGGCGCCATTTGTGGCTCTGAACTCATTTTCAGCACCTTGTGCTAGAGTTGCAGTGTGCCCCGGCATACGTCAGGGTCTGTTATCGGTTTTCACCATTACCTCTCCCTTCCCCCAAGGAAGCAGTTCATGCCTGTCTTCTTAAGTGACATCTGGAGCCCAGGATACCAACTGGAATTCGTGATTTCACCTCTGCCTTCCAATCACACCAGCTGTGGAAACCCTTCAACGCCCATCACCTTGGGAGACCCCGTCAACAGATTCTTCCTTTTCCCGCCTTTCCAATGGCGTAAATTCACTGCAGAAGTCATGACCGATGGGAGGGGTCCACGTTTTCCATCGCCACAGAAGAGCAAGAAAGAAAGGGTTAAGAAAGGCTAAGAACCATTCACACCAATAGAAAGAATGAAACTGCATGTTTATTTGAAAAGTATAAAATTAAAAATAAAAAACACAACCCTAGCCAAAAAAAAGAAAAAAGTACAACGGCACACAACCTTTCCAGTTTACATCAGCTTTGCACATCACACGCCATCAACCACTTAGTTGCATTATTAAGAACTGTCGATTTCAAATCAGAGGGGTGCGGAGGCTTATCACAGTGAAGGTATTTTAATGCGAACAGAAAAAAAGGACTCATGGATGTCATCTGAGAAAGGAGAGCAGAGATGGCTCTCCAGTTGGCATCGATTTAGGCTATGTCTAAAAAAAATCCTGATCGGAATGAGTTAAAAAGTACCTCGGGCCACCTGTTTTGTTATATTGAGTAAGGGTGGGGGGAGAGAGGGAGAACCCCCAAACCCCTGCAGCTTTGGTGTCCTATTTACATATTTTTTAAAAACAGTCATTAAAAAAAATCGAATCTATAATAAAAATGTCCCTGTGTTTTTTTTGTGTGTGTGTTTTTTTAAAAAAACAACAACAGTTAATAGGTTCCCCTTATCTCCTAACAGCATTTGTTTCCCTAAAATGCCTGGAAGCAGAATTGTTCGCGAGATTAGTTCCCTGCGCAATTAATTAAAATTATAGAATCCTTTGCTCTAAGCCACTTCCCGAGCACCAGGCAGAGGCAGGGGCCCGTGAGAGGGAGAAATGCAGCCATTCAGACTCGCAGGAGAGTCCTCACACACTCCGGCCGCCATCACAAGTCCCTGCCTTACCGGGTCACTCCGAAAATAACGTGTTATTTTACAAGTAAGAGATGCAAGCAACTAGGTTCCTTTCTTTTCCTTAAAAAAAAAAGGGAAAAAAATCACCACGTGGTTAGCTTTTCCGTAACATCCTCTGGATTTGGTTAAGAAGTCTACGGAGCGAGGATCAGCAGACACTCTCTCCTGACCCCTCTGCGGGCTCCTTGTGAGCGAGCGTCAGAGAGGCTGCCACAAGCGTCCCGGGCTGTGGGAAGAAGCCCTGAGTGGGTGGGAGCTGCCCAGAGTGGCCTGGTTCCAGTTTTATCCTGTCAGCGTCCTGCCAAATAAGGCCTGGGTTTCTACCCGTTACTTCCCCAGGGGGTGGGCCCCGTGGCTGGCCGGGCACAGAGAGGGCAGCTGGCAGGAACACAGAGACCGTGACGGAGGGAGAAGGCACCCCTCGTTCCAGCATCCTTTGAGAACTCCATATATGACCATCCCAGGTGCCACAGTGCACAAACGCCTGGCACTCGGGCCCGTCTGGAGTGACTTTTTTGTGGGGGATCAGCGGGATGCGGGCCTGACCCCCGTTTTGCATCTTTCTTTGGACCTCACTAAAGAAAACACGACAACAACAAAAAAAGACAGCTGTCCTATACACATATAAATAGTCCCTTAGCTAGAAGGGAAAAAAAACCCCAAACACACTGTTTCAAATGCATTTCTAAAAGATTAAAAAAAAAAAAAAAGTCCGAATGGCAAGTCTTGACTCCAAACTGTCCACTGTCCGTGTCTCTCAGGGGAGAGACGACGGGATGTTCGAAGGGGCCCAACTCTGACTGTACCCCTGACCCTATTGGGAGGGGGTGGGCAGGGACTGAATACGGTTCTCACTCGGGTTAGAAATCGCAGTGTCAAGTCCAAATACCCAGGTGAAGTGACTTCTGCGTGTTCAGGGAGCCTGAGGGGCTGAGTGTGGTTCATGGGCATCAAGGGCCACTGCAGCGGGGTTGGGATGGGAGGGGAGGTGGAGGGGGAGGAGGGCATATCGCTGGGCCACACATGGGCAGGTCACCGCTGGGAGGCTGCCAGTCCAGGAGCCGGGGAAGGGACTGTGGACACAGCAGGCCTCCGGAGCTGAGAACCTGGTGAACTCTCAGTGGGGACTTCCTGCCTGTTCTGGGATGAGGCTGACGCTACACGCGGCCAGAGATGCTCTCCAAACGGCGATCCTCAGGCCAAGAGTTAAAGCCAGAATCTACCCAGAGTGGACAGGTTCAAGGTCATTCACCATGTCTAAGTGGTCAATGCTGAAGAGCGTACCTCTGGCCACTGCCTCCGCTGAACAGAGGGGAATGCGCAGGACAGTGTTGGATGTTGGCCTGGCCTCCCTGCAGGGCACCATCCCTGGAGGCCTCCTGGTGGGGGGGCCTGTGGCTGGCGGGTACAGAGACCATAACCGAGGGAGAAAGGCACCCGGACCTCCAAAGAGCTCTCAGATGGCAGCAGCCTGCCCATCTGCACCCCCGACACTCCCAGTGCTCCCTGAACCCGAGTGATCCTGCCCCCTCCTTGGTCGGATGACGGTGGTCACTGAAGGATGACACGGAGAGGGAGGCCTGACCCTGGGCCGAGCGGAAGAATGACCTGCGGGACAGATGCCCACACACATCGACCGATGGAGAGGCCAGGAGAACGGCCGGCCCCCCACCAGAGGCCACCCCTGCAATCTGGGGCCGGAGCGGGATGGAGAGACAGCCGACACCCCAGATCCGTCCCTGAGGCACCCTGACTTTCCCGAGGGCAGGCTGTTAGAGGGTAACAGGTCAGAGCAGAGGCACCGTGCGGAGTCTGGAACAGCTGGAGCTTATACTTCTTCGGCGCCCTGGCTGGGCGCGCAGTCCCTGGGCTCGGCGGCGCCCCCCGGAGGGCCGGGCTGCCCGGGGCCCGTGTCTTCCACGCTCAGGAGGCTGCTGGCGGCCCGGGAGCTGGCGCTGTCCGCGCTCCCCGACCGGGAGCGGTAAGGCGGCAGGTCGGCTTGGTTCAGGGACTCGGTGTCGGAGGAGTAGGGTGGCGGAGGGAGGTCGTACCACGCGGGTCTGCAATGGAGAAGGCAGGGTGGGCAGGGAGGCAGGGAGAGGAGAAGAAAGAGAAGCATTAGGAGGGGCCAGGGTTGGCTTCTGCCGGTTTCTGAGCGGATGCTGCTGTGAGGAAGGAGGCAGAGAGGCCACACCCAGCGGCCTGAAGGTGCCAGCGTGTCATTCCCGAGTCGGCCAGGATCCTAGCTATGTGTCTGAAATCCAAGAGCCCCAGTTTCCTCACTTGTGAAACTGGGGGGCAGACACAGAACCACCCCCAGTGAGCCCCTGAGAGGACTAACTGCGATGAGGCATGTAACTGTCCTGCAGGGACTCAGCAGATAGCGGACGCTGCTGGGCCCACAGCCCCCGAACGCAGGCTCTTGGCAAGACCAGGAACCAGGCTGCTCCACCATTCTGCTCCCCCCCGTCGGATGAGCCCCCCGCTCTCCCGCGCCCCTCACCCCGTCTCCTCCAGGCCGCACGCACCTCTGGTCCAGCAGGGCCTCGGAGTAGGAGGGCGGGGAGCCCACCTCGGAGGCGTTCTGCTCGGCCTGGCTGGCCACGTACTGGATGCCGTTGTTGACGTTGTAGGTGACGTTGCAGTGGTGCGGGTGGTCCAGCACCACGAGGCGCGACAGCAGCACCGGGTGCTGCAGCCGGTGCACCGGCAGCGTCATGAGGTTGTTGCGCTTGCGCTGGTGGTGCAGGACCAGCGCCAGCAGCGCCACCACCAGCACGAAGATGACGGAGCTGCCGATGATGGCGTAGGTGATGCTGGGGTAGTACACCAGCTGGTTCTCCGACGTCACGAACACCTGCCCGCTGCCTGGCTCTGCGGAGGCCCCGAGGGGAGAGAGAAGGAGGAGGTCACTGATTTGGATCACCCCTTGCGCTGTCGTCAGGACCTGCGTGCACATGTCTGTAAGCAGCACGATTCACAACAGCCGTAAAGTGGAGACCACCGACATGTCTACTGACCAGCGAATGGAGAAGCAGAACGTGCTATGTCCACTCATGGACTATTGCTGGAAACCAACAACTGTCTCACTAACAGAAAGTATGGACAAGGAACCCGGAAGGCTGGTCAACCTTGAAGCTCTGAAAGGTCAAAGCCAGCCACCCCCTATCTATCGGAGACAATGAACTTCCCCATCAAATCATCATGTAAATCCTGACTGATAAAAATCTACTTGCTACGGGAATTGCCTGCTTCAGGGCAAAGGGTGTCTCCCAAACCTGAATAAAAGGGATGGCAAGGCCAAAGGAAGGTGGTAGTCTTTACACTAGAGCAGTGGTTCTCAACCTTCCTAAGGCCGAGACCTTTGCCTACAGTTCCTCATGGGGTGGTGACCCCCAACCATGAAATTTTGCTACTGTTATGCATCGTGATGTAGATGTAAATATCTGCATTTTCCGATGGTCTTAGGCGACCCCTGTAAAAGGGTCGTTCGACCCCCAAAGGGGTCACAACCCACAGGTTGAGAACCGCTGCATTAGAGGAAGGCTCCTGCCTGGCCCCCCAATATCGCCAAATTGATACTGTTCTAGTCTCTCTTTTCATTTGCGTGCAGCCTCCTCCGGAACCCGAACCCTGAACGGGAATCCGGAACCACATGGGACGTGAAAGAGGTTCCCACAGACTATTACTCAGCAAGAAAAAAGGAATGAAGTACCGGCACATGTTACAACCCGGATGAACCTCAAAAACACTATGAGAAGCAAATTAACCCAACATAAGACCATGTGGTAGGATTCCATTTACATGAAATGTCCGGGAAGGCAAATTTGTCGACAGAAAGGAGAATGGTTGCCTGGAGAGGCAGGCTCAGTCACACACGGAATAGAGGGGTCAGCGTCAGACCCCAGATATTCCTCCCTCCAAACCCCACACGCTGGGAAACACATCATCTGCCTTCCCTGATCTCAGTATTTCCAGATCCCCCCGAATAATCCTCCTCTGACACCGATCTTCCCCCGTAAGCTCTGGGCTGTGTGTTAATTTTCTTTCCAGCTCCACTCACACATGAATGGAAGCGAGGACGTTCCCATGGGTCACTGTTTCAATGATCAACTGCACAGAACGAAGCAAACACAGCCCCAGACGAAAGGCAGAAGCACGCCCAGACAGTTACGGGGGCTGGGGGGGCGGCCGAGCAGGGGTCCTCTGGAGACCATCAGCCGTCACTCTGGCACCCGCTGGCGTTCTGTCTGTTCTCAGCTACGTCCTCGGAAGCTGGGTGGGGGCCTGTGTGTGTGTGTATGTATGTGTGTGTGTGAGAACTCGGACGTAAAATGAAATGGCTCTTCACTGTGTTGTCTGCAGCATGGAGCGGAGGGTTGCATCCTGGGGCCGTCACTTCTCGCTGCTCTCAGGCACGTTACTGGACTTTCATGAACCCCAGATGCCTTGTCTTTAAAACGGGGTGGTGCTGTGTAATGGTAGCCCTATCCTTGGGTCACGGAGAGGGTAAAGCACACTGCAAGGTATCCACAGAGATCAGAGCCAAGCGCCAGAGGTTTGCGCTCAATTAATGCTAGTACTTTTTTTTTTATTATTAAATATGTTTTTAATTGATTTCGGAGAGGAAGGGAGGGAGAGATAGAAACATCAGTGATGAGAGAGAATCACTGATCGGCTGCCCCCTGCGCGCCCCTTACTGGGGATGGAGCCCACAACCTGGACATGTGCCCTGACTGGGAATCAAACTGTGACCTCCTGGTGCATAGGTTGATGCTCAACCACCGAACCTGGGTCTTTTTTTTTTCTTTTTTATTGTGTGAAAAAAAAAAAAGACCTATCTATCACATAAATGTACCAGGTAACGATTTTTAAGTGTACAGTTCAGTGGGACTACGTACATTCACACTGGTGCACACATCACCACCACCACCTCCAGACGCCTCATCATCCCAAATGCGCCCATGCTACCGCTCAGGGTCCACGTGCCTTCCTCATCCTCATCAACTTCTCGGGCCGGACCTGGAGGCTGGCGGGGGCTGCTTTGGGGGTAAAGTGGGGGACAGCATTGGGATGGAGTCATTTCCTCTCCAGGGAGATAAGTCTCTTGAAAAAGAGGAAGGGGCTGAAACTGGTTTGGCTCAGTGGATAGAGTGTCGGCCTGTGGACTGAAGGGTCCAGGGTTCGATTCTGGTCAAGGGCATTTACCTTGGTTGCGGGCACATCCCCAGTGGGGGGCGTGCAGGGGGCAGCTGATTGATGTCTTTCTCTCATCGATGTTTCTAACTGTCTATCCTTCTCCCTTCCTCTCTGTAAAAAATCAATAAAATATATTTAAAAAGAAAAAAAGAAAAAGAGGAAGGGGCTGGATTTTCACACAGAAAACAAGCGGGTCCAGATTTGAAAGAGCGACTTCTGTGTGACCATGTGTGGTTTTAAGAACGAGAGTGAGAGAGCGAGAGAGGAAGAGAGAGCTCCTTCAAACGAACGGAATGCAGAACGCCGGGATCTTCACGGCCTCCCTGGTGTCTCCCACAGCAGGCCCTCCAGACCGGCCCGTCACCAGGCGAGACACGCAGTCCCATCCCAGGGGAAACGATGCCGCTGCGAACTCGGCGGTGCCGGTCCCCTTTGGCTCCGTGTGTAAATGTCAGCTTGTGTTAGCTCACTGACGAGGCTCGCTTTCAGAGCTCAATGAGCCCTTGGGCTAAATGATAGCATCAGAGCCGCCTGGGACCGCGTGCCAAGCCACCACCATGGATAACGGAGCTGCCCTTTATGCTGCTGTCCCTGCAGCTGGTGCCCTGTGCTCCCCTGTCACACGGCGCGAGTTCCTGTCCTGTGTCGGCCAGGTTTGCTGGCTCCTCCCGGCCATCCGGGTCCTTGATCCAGAGACACGGGGCCCTCGGAGCTGCCGCTGGCTCCTCCGGCACCCCCTGCGTGGGCTGGTGGGTCCCCTCAGACCAGCACAGACTCTTTCTCGCAGGCCAACCCCAGGGGAACCTGCAGACTTGACCCGGCTCTGGCCCTGCCTACAACCTTCCCAGAACTTTCTACCTCCAGGGTGAAGGACCAGCTCTCATGATGCTCAGCCCTTCCCGCTTGGTTCCCTTCCTCTCTGCCTTCCTACTGCCTCCCTCTCTCTCCCCCTGCTCTGTGCTGGCCTCGGGGCCGGTTAATGAATGAAGCTTTTCCGCCTCAGGCCTGAGGGGGAGGGAGGACGTGGCGTCTAAAGTCAGGTGAGGCCAGACAGGAGCTGAGGCCTTTGGGGGAGGCACATGGCCAGCGCCGATCTGTGGCCTCGCAGACAGGAAGTCGGGGGACAGATCCTCTGACCTCTCTCTCTCTCTGCCCTCCAGCCTCCTGCTGCTGCTTCCTGCTGACCACAGCCACCCAGCCAGACGCTGAGGGGCCCAGGGGACAGCCATGAAGGTCGGAGTCCCTGCAGGGAGGAGACGGGCTGCAGATGGCGGGTCCAGAGCATCCCTGCTCCCTGCCTCCACCTTCACGGGGCTGCCTGCTCAGCAGGGCCAGTCCTACCTCCTCCCGGCCTTCGCTCAGATGCTCCCACGCTCCTGACGCCGTCTGCTGCCCTCTGCTGCGACAGGGAGGCTCCTCTCTGTGCTCCCAGCACCCGCTGCCCCTCCCCCTGCCTCGCCCCCAATGGCACCCCGCTTCGTGCCACGTCTGACAACGTGAGGGAGGCAAGGTGGCTTCAGAGGTGGCTTCTGTGGTTCAGGGGCAACGGCTGTCCCTCCGGCCCAAGGCTGAGCAGCCCCACGTGCCGTGCTCAGGACCCCACACGGGAAGCACCTTCCTCCCGTCGGGCACTCGTGTCCACTGCGCCCCGACATGGAATAAACAAAACCAACCGAATGAGACGGCTTCAGAGCCTGCGCAGCAAAGGAGTGGCCGCCGGCACTTGCGTTTGGTAGAGACTCAGAGGCAGGCCCAGGAGCGGGCAGCTTCCCAGTGGGGAGAGGGCGCGTCAGGGTGTTTGCACGGGGAGTCGGGGAGTCGGAAGGGGCTAAGTGGGGGCCTATGTGATGGTTAGGGGACCACAGCCAGCTTTCTGAGCTTGGTGCTCAGCTGGAAACAGGGATAGAAGTAGGGAAGCGGCCAGCATTAACCCAGCCTGGGCTGTTTGGGGCCCAGGGTTAAGGGATGAGTGTTTAGCTCCCAGGCTGGCTGCTGTAGGTGGTGGGACGGCGTTCTGTTCCCACACACTGGCCAGTGTCCGTCTGTCCATGGTGTCTCTCACTGACCATCCCACCCGTGCCCCCAGACTCCCCACTTCTGCTCCAGCTCCCAGGACACCCTGGGCAAGACTAATCCTCTGCAAAGTAGGGGCAACACACACCACCTTGCCGGGTGGCTGGAATCAGAATGATGGGTCGGCAGAAGCGGCACGAACAATGCTGTGCCTGGGCACATGGGAGAGACGCAAGCAGAACAAGGACCAGTCTATCCAATCAAGAGGCAGCGTGCATGCTGGGTAGCCTGTGCTTGCAGTCTGACTGTCTGCCTTAGCCTCTGGCTTTTTAAAAAATACATATCTTATTGCTTTTTTACAGAGAGGAAGGGAGAGGGATAGAGAGTTAGAAACATCCATGAGAGAGAGAGATCGATCAGCTGCCTCCTGCACGCCCACCACTGGGGACGTGCCCGCAACCAAGGTACATGCCCCTGACCGGAATCGAACCTGGGACCTTTCAGTCCATAGACTGACGCTCTAACCACTGAGCAAACCGGTTTCAGTTAGCCTCTGGCTTTGACATCGACTGCATGAGTGACTTTGGCCCATTTATTGCCCCTTTCTGAGCCTCTGTAAACCAGGCATTGAAAACCCGTACCCACCCAGGCTTGATCTGAGCATTGAAGTCTGTTCTTTTAAACCTGGGCCAGAGAGCGGACTGTGAGCTTGCTTCTGGCCTTTTGATCAGCTCTCTTCACACCGGCGTGGAAAGGGCCCTGGGGTGCTGACTGGTGAAGAGGAGGTGCCACCCAGAGGGCCACAGAGCAGCCAGGGCTGTGGGGACATGAGGTGTGACCTTCTCAGGGCCGTGCTGAGAGCTGAGCAGTCTGGCTGAGCGCACATTCCTTTATCCGCTTAACCAAGTCCCAAGCGTGGCCCTGAGCTCAGCGCTGGGGATTCTGGAACCAACAACCCACTTCTCCCCAGCGCGCCCCCTGGGTTACCGCTACCCCCTGCAGCCCCGGCCGCTGTAAACCAAGGACACCCCACACCCACCCTGTGTGGCCGCAGTGCCTTTGGGGATCCCATTCCAAGCTCATCTCCCGTCCCCATTTAGATGCAGATTGAAAAAGTGTAATTTAAAGGGCAGACCAACACATGGCTGAATCGAGAGAGAACCATGAAAACCCCACTGCTCCATTTCCATGGCAACTCAAGTTTCTAAAATTAACCAAAGGGAGGGGGATGGGAAAATCCACCAGGCCAGCCTGCCTGGCATCAGCCGGACCCCAGCGAGAGCCATCCCAGTCTGAACCAGAGGGAAACCAGAGGGACCCACCTGCCCCTTGGGCACTAAGGCTCCAGTACCACCAGAGGCAGGAGACAGGCGCCGCACAATGAAATACAAAGTGAGAGACGAGTAAGAGGCGAGAACTTGCTGAGGCTGCAGACGGAAGGAGGCAGACACCGCCCGGGGAATTCTCAGTTGTTTTTATTAGAAAAGACCAAGGGATTGTGGGCCTTCCCACCCTTCCCCACGCCGGCCCTTGGGTCAAGGAGGCAAGGAAGCATCCCTGAAAGACCCTGCATTTTCTTTTTTAAAAAAATATTTTTATTGATTTCAGAGAGGAAGGTTGAGGGAGAGAAACATCAATGATGAGAGAGAATTCCTATATTTTCTGGCGTGTAAGACAATGGGGGCATATAAGAAGACCCCCAACTTTTCCAGTTAAAATATAGAGTTTGGGATATACTCGCCCTATAAGATGACACCCGGCATATAAGACGACCCCCAACTTTTGAGAAGATTTTCCTGGGTTAACAAGTCGTCTTATAGGCCAGAAAATACGGTATTGATTGGCTGCCTCCTGCACACCCCATACTGGGGATCGGGCATGCAACCCGGGCATGTGCCCAGACCAGGAATCCAACTGTGACCTCTTGCTTCATGGTCAATGCTCAACCACTGAGCCACACGGGCCAGGTGACTCTGCATTTTCAACGAGTGCTACAGAGACCACCAGCTGTTCCCTGGACCCTCACAAGGCAGCGAGGAGAGCACGTTGGTGTGGAGGAAGCCCCTGTGATCCCAGCGCCCTCAGAGGGTGATGAAACCTGTTGTGCCCTCAGAGCTGGAGCGTGGCCTCTGCCCCCTCTGAGAGTCAAGGTGCCAGTGACAAGCCAGGGAGTGGGTGGCGAATGGCCTCCTGGCTAAGAAACAGGCCAGGGCGGTTACAGCCTGGCTGGAGGAAATGAAACAGAACTGGCTACCGTATTTTCCAGCGTATAAGAAGTCTGGGCGTATAAGACGACCCCCAACTTTTCCAGTGAAAATACAGAGTTTGGGATATACCCGCCCTATAAGATGACACCCGGCGTATATGACGACCCCTGACTTTTGAGAAGATTTTCCTGGGTTAAAAAGTCATCTTATACACCGGAAAATATGGTATTTAAGGCAGGAAAGGGCATTATTAGTTTGGGATTCAGATTGCCGGCAAAACTCAGTGATGAGATTGGGAGCTGGGGTTCAGGGGGCCTTTTTAGGACTCTGCTCTATGGTGCGTTGGCCCACAGAAGGGCAGCAGGAGAGTGCAGTGAGGGGAGCGAGGTACTTTGCTGCCATTTCTTCTGCAGACACAGACCACCACAGCCAAAGAGCGCAGGCGGGGAGGCAGGTGCACCTCTGGGATGAGCTCAAACCCTGAGGTCAATGCTCTCTTCAATCTGGCCATCGACGCCGGGGTCTCCACGCACCTCGTTCCGATCACACAGTGGCGCACCAGCCCAGGCTCCTGTTCTGGACTGTGCTTGCAGGCAACAGGCTGAAGTGGGGGCACGTGCCCCCTGGAATGTGCTGACCGAGGAGGGCTGGACAGATGGCTATTACTATTGCTTACTGTACCTATTGACTGGCAGGGTCTGGTGGCAACGGCGGAATTAAACGCTTAGCAGACACTCTCTGAACTTGACGGCCAGTTGGTTTCTGGCCCGGTAATAAGGCGTGGCGAGTTATCATACAGTGGGATAATGGGCCTGCAGCGTCAGCAGCCGGCGCAAACGCTGCTAACTCAATTGGGATGCAGGAACAGCAAAGCTTCCTGGATCTGGGAGTGCCCATACTCACACACAACAGCACTGCAGGGAAAAGCTGACCCTACGAACCTGGGAGGGGAGAAAACTCACCCAGGCGAGCCATTGTCACTGCAAATACAGTTTCATTTGTGCGGCTGAGAAAACAAACGTCTGTTACGACCCCACAGCCCACCCCAGCCGCCCTGGGAGACGGGAAATCTCAGCATCAGCCCCGGTCCCTGACTTTCTTTTCCATTCACGTCCAACCCTTCCCCATTCACATCCAACTCATGTCCAGGGTGGGTCCTGCTAATTCTGCTTTCAGTTCTCGGGACGAGTTACCATCATTTGCTCCAGAGATGACCACAGGCACTTCCCAGCTGCTCTCCCAATTTCCAATCTCGCCCTGTGCAATCCATTTTCCCCATGACACACAGAAAACTCCTTTGAGGAGGTAAATAAGATGGCTGCTCGTTGTACTCAAAACCCAACCTCCTAACAAAGACCTAGAGAGAACTTTTGATCTGGCCTTTTATGTTTTGTTTTGTTTTTTATTTTTTAAAAATATATTTTATTGATTTTTTACAGAGAGGAATGGAGAGGGATAGAAAGTCAGAAACATTGATGAGAGAGAGAGACATCGATCAGCCGCCTCCTGCATGCCCCACTGTGGAGATGTGCCCGCAAGCAAGGTACATGCCCCCAACCGGAATCGAACCTGGGACCCCTCAGTCCGCAAGCCGACGCTCTATCCACCGAGTCAAACCGGTCTCGGCTGGCCTTTTATATTTTCAACCTGGTCTTGAGCCATCTGTCCTCCAGCACCCTACGCGCTAGCCCAGAGGCCAGTGAAGTCTGGCCCTCTGCCTGTTTTTATAAATAAAGTTTTATTGGAACACAGCTGTGGCTGTTCACTTGTGCATGATCCATATTGCATGTCTTTCATGCAATATGGCTGACTGCTTAGCTCTGACATGAGACAATAGGGCTCACAAACCCTAAAATCCTGACTGTCTGGCCCACACTGGTCTAAGTTTGATTCCTTGAGCAGACACTGGAATGAGCGATGAGCTAAGAGGTTTACCAGCGGCTGTTATGCAGTGCACAGTCTCTGTGGGAAATGAGTTTAATACACAAAATGTGGCAATCATGGCAAGATGACCATAACTGCCACAGAGGAAATGACAGAAATGAAGACGTCAAGGACACCTTCCCTGGCCATACTTCCACTGGCTTCTGCTTTTTGTTGTCTGCAGAAGTGAGCGAATGAAATGTTACCACAGAAAAAACATCTTGGATATGAAAGACCTTCCTGGCTGGCTGAGGTGGCTTAGTGGTTGAGCATCAACCTATGAACCAGGAGGTCACAGTTCAATTCCTGGGCCAGGCATACACCTGGGTTGCGGGCTCATCACTGATGTTTTCTCTCTCCCTCCCTCTCCCTTCATCTCTGAAATCAATAAAGATTATATATATTAAAAAAAACACACACACAAATACCTTCATGATTAAAAATCCGCCTGCTCTCTGCCAGCACCTCCTCCCTGGGTGGCTGGGCAATGCTGCCTGACTGTGGATCCAGCCATCAGAGGTGCCCGGATGTCGCACATTTGTGTGGAGGTTTGAATGTTCTCCAGCACATGGTCCTGGGACTCCATGCCAACACCTGGAGCCTCCTGGGCAGTGGTCCCTGAAGCTGGCTTTCCATAGCAGATGAGTAACTACAGGGCCCGGGGCAGGTTAAGATTCAAGGTGACCTGCTGGATTCTTTAAAGAGGAAAATGCCACCAACTCTCCTATCCTCAGGGATGTTTTAGAATCCGTGTATCCCTGTCAAAAGCGCTCCAGACACTGGTGAGAGGCCAGGAACTCGGGCCAGAATTTGTAAACATTAATGGGGCTGTGTTAACACAAGCAGGTAGAGAACTAAGCCTTCTGTCACCGACAGAGGCCAAAGCTGGCCGAGGAGGAGGAGGAGGAGGAGGAGGAGGAGGAGGAGTTACTGAGATGGACAGGGAACCCCGGGAGCCTCAAAGTTCCCCTGGCCGCTGAGGTTTTTTAAAACTTACTTTTTGAATCGGCAACATCTGGATTTGCAGAAGAAGTAAGTCTGTTTCCCGTATCTGCCTTCTAGCTACCACATTCCTGTCCCCAGAGGCAGCCACGGGCACCCGTTTCTTTTCTTAGGAAACAGTCCAGACAGACATTAGCAAATATCCAGTGTTTTTAAGACACATAGCAATTAAAAATTTTTTTTTTCACTTAATGAACCACACAAAGACATCTGTTTTTCTAAACCAAGTGTCATTTTGCCTATTTTAATAAATACCTATACTGTACGTGCTCTATGCCAGGCTCTCCTTTTTAAAAATAATTTAACTTTTTATTTTGAGATAAGTTTAGAATTGAAAAAATAGTGCAAGAGTTCCCATATAGCCCTCACCTAGCATTCTTTAAAACACATTTCCTAACCAGAATGACTGTCAAAAGTAAGAATTAATCTTGAAACAATTGTATTAACTGCATTATGGAATTTGTTAGGGTTTTGCCAGTTTTCCCCACTGATGTCCCTTTTTTCTTTTCTAGAATCCAGTCCAGGATCCTCCCATTGGTGACAGAGTCTCAGTCTTTCCTTGTGTTCCCTGATCTTGACATTTTGGAAGAGAACTGTCGAAGCATGTCCTTCTACTTGGGTTTTTCTGACATAGTTTTACCATTAAAGAGAGGATCTAGCCCTGGCCAGTGTGGCTCAGTTGGTTGAGTGTCATCCTGTGCACCAAAAGGTCACTGGTTCAATTCTCAGTCAGAGCACATGTCCAGGTTACGCTTTGGTCCCCAGCTGAGATAATTTTGGGAGACAGCTGATCTATCTCTATCTCTCTCTCTCTCTCTCTCTCTCTCTCTCTCTCTCTCTCTCTCTCTCTCCTCTCTCTCCTGCTCTGAGGGCACAATGAGAGCTATCCTATGAAGAAGTCCATATGGGGGCACTGAGGGAAGCCCCCAGCCAGCCAGTGAGGGGCTGAGGCCCTCCTTCCAGCAGCCCACAAGGAAATGAATCCTACTATCATCTATAAAAGAGAGCCTCCCTGCACATCCTCCCCTGCCTTCAGATGAGACCACAGCCCCAGCCAACCATGTGCCTGCAACCCCATGAGAGACCCCAAGCCAGAGCTACTAGAGTACAAAGGGCAACATCAATTCATGTCTTAGAAGAGCCGTGGTGGAGAGTAATCTTCCTACTCACAGGGCTCTATGGGTAAATCTTCCTAGAAGGTCTTCCTTCCTGACATACCGCTGTCTTGGCCTGCCTGGTCCTTCCCTACGTGACCTGCTGTCCTTATCATGGCAGCTTTCAAGACTCAAATGGCCACCAAGCCACACTATCCCTGGCTTCTCCCTACAGCTTTCCAACTAGAAATCACTTTTCTTTGCTTCACCTTCCAGGAACCTCAACCGGGCCCTACTCCCTCCTTGGCTGAAGTTACCGATACAGCTAGTTTCCTGTAAAGAAAGCCCTACATTTCTTAAGGACTGACTTCCGTTTTCAGTCATGTTTATACCCTGTCCCTTTGCTTCCAAGCACAAAACTCAGCCATAGATCAGAGATTCTATGCTATCTGCAGAATCAGGAAGTAACAATGAGCCTGAAATTACGGGTTTAGGATCTCCCGGGAGTTACAACACTTACCATG
>PVJN01041702.1:0-18623 GCA_004026805.1 Lasiurus borealis | reverse complement strand
GGGGGGGGGGGGGGGGGGGGGGTCTATGCTGGGGCAGGGGAGGCCCTGGACAACCCTCTTTAGATTTCCACATGGTGAGGGTCACACAACCCTGTGACTATGTGAAATCCCTCAGAGCCGGACACTGCACACGGGAGAGGCGGGTGGCATGTGGATTATGCTCACTGCCATTTAAAAAAAGGAAGCTGAACTGAAAAGGTGATCCCTGGTGTTAACTCTCCGAGTTATTTTTCTTAAAACAGAAGTCAGGAGAAAATAATCACAATGGGAGAGAAAGCTAATCAAAGTTTCTGTCTTTTTAAAAACCACCATACTGAGTCCCCGGGCTTTTATGTTCAAAAGACATGTCTAAGCCGGGCCTGGCGGCTCAGTGGGTTGAAGTGTCCCGCACACCAGAGGATTTCAGGTTCCATCCCCAGTTGGGGCACGCAGAGGGGGCAACTGATCCTTGTTTCTCTCTCTCTGTCTATATGTCACTCTCTCTCTCTAAAAACCAGTAAAAACATATCCTCAGATAAGGAAGGGAAATGTTTAAGAGAAAGACACAGAAGCTGAATCCTGATTTCTCTGCTCCTCTGAGAAAGGCCCAGAGCCGGAGGCTGAAGCACGGCTGGGAGGGGCACTGACCCCGGAGTCTGGTCTCGGCCAGACACAATGGGCTCTGGGAGGACGCGGGCTCCGGCCTCCGAAAGGCACAGGTGGGGCGCTCTGTGCGGCCTCTGCCTCTGTGGGCACGTGGTGAACGGGCGAGGCTCCCTGCAAATTCCAGTGCCAACAGGAGCAGGGGCTGGCAGGTGCCAGGCCCCTCCATGCACACTCAGTATAGACGCAGACGGCCCTCAGGAGAAGAACCGTCTCTACAGCTCAGTGCCGACTCACAAACCGCAATGCCCAGAACGCGGCAGAGGCAGATTTCACAAGAGGCGAGAGCCGTCACAGCCGACGGCAGGTGGTGACTGCACGTCTCCGCCGAGAGAACGCTTTCATTCTACTCCGGCTCCATCTTCCCATCACCCCCCTCCCCCATCCCCCTGCAGGGAGGGTGAGGGCGGGCGGGGTGAGAACAAACGGCTTCTAAGTGGAGTCACCTTGAGGATCGGCACTCTCAGTCAGTGGGCTCTCGGCCACGAGAAAACAGACACACGGAAAGGATAACAAAAGATGACTGACCTTTGCCCTGTGTCTGGCGGACTGCGATGGCTATTAAACCCATTTCCTGCGGCGTCTCAAACATCAACCTGCAAATGGTGGGAAAGAGCGGTCAGCCAGAACAGGCACCCGGGCAGGGGATCCCCGGCGCGGACAAGATGGGGAACCTGTGCACACTCGTGTGGGACAGTGTGGGTCAGGAAGGCCACCTTCTGACCTGCCCGGGCTGCCCGCGTCCCGCCTGAGCTGCTACCCAGGTTAAGACGCCTTCGACTACATTTCTTTGGACTGTCCCGTCGAGTTCTCTCTGTTGTGCTGTCCCCTCTTCGAGTGACAACTAACAATTCCTGACATTTGTTTCTACTTACAGTGCGTTTCTGTTCGAACCCTAGAACATAATCATAACAGAAGTTTCTGATTATTCAGAAAACCAATATGGTGGCAATAAAGCCGTTTAAAAGATACACTCTCCCCTGAGAACTAATTATGCTTTAACTATAGTAAATAAATCTACACCTTCTGAGAACCGGCGAGAACTTGGATCGCGTTCGGCCTGCGCTCTGCTTTTAAACTGGTTTCACTTAAAGAACGCAAACTTCCCTTCAGGGGAGAGGTAGGAGGGCGCGCTGTATCTCCGGCGAACAAGCAACAGTCACGTTTTTTCTGAAAAGGGGGGGAGGGGGACCCCCATTCTGCGAATTTCCTCCCAACTACGTCCTACGTGTGCCGGTCCGTGTGAGGACGGGCGGCTGCCCAGGTGTGCCCGGGTGCGGTCCGCGGCAGGACTTCGTAAACAACCAGGAGCAGGTTGGCCTATTGGCAGGGCGGCTGCTGGGCCTCTGAAACCCTTTCGGGGGGAGGGAAGAGGCAGGGCGCAGAGGCAGGGGAGAGGGTATTCGTATAAACGTCCCGTTTCTCCTAACAGCTCCCAGGCGCCCCTGGCCGAGGAGAAGGCTGAAGGAAGCCCGGGCTTCGAGTACCTTCCTCCTCTCCGTGGGCGCCAGGGGCGAGTGGAACCGCACAAAAGGGGAAACGGGGAGGAGAACACCGCAGAGCAGAGAGAGCAACCCGGGCCTCCGTGCGCCCCGGATCGCAGAGCTGTGCCTGGGGTGTGCAGGCCCCAAGGAGGGGGAGCCCGGAGACCCCTCTACAGGCTCAAAGACCCGGCCAGTGGGTCGGGGCAACAGGTAAGGGGCGGGCCGGGCCCCAGGCACAGGGCATTCGCAGCAAGCAGGCCGGCCGCCCGCCCGCCCGCCGCCTGCCGCCCGGGCCCTTCCATCTCCGTGAAATACGGCCCCGGAGTATTTCTCTTGGACGCCATGAATAGCCCATTGAGATCACGGGGCCTCGACAAGAAAGCGTCCTGTTCTGGTGAGGGGCCAGCGAGAGGCTGAGAGGGGAGCTTTGTCCCCGAGGGAGGGAGAGGCGTCCAGGCTGCGCCCCGAGGGCCCCGCACCCCTCACCTGGGCAAGGAGGGCCGGGCGCTCGGGAGGGAGGGTGATTTAGCGCCCTGTGCGCAGACTGCGGGCGCCCTCCGGCCAGACCATCTAGGATGTTCCTGAAACAGCCCCCCGCCGGCCAGGCGCTGTGGCCAATGAGGGCGATGGGGGCCGGGGCGGGCGGCATTCAGAAACCAAACACAGACGCAGAACAAAGAGAAACGATGAAGGGAACATATGCAGCGAGCGGCTGCAGGCTTGGCAGCAGTTAACAGGGCATATTGATGAGAAGACGGGTCTGTGCGCTGAAGGCCAAGAGGAAACTGAGGAGGGAGACGAGCGGGAAGGGGCACCGCTGCCGGAGACAACCGGAGGCCGCCAGATTTATTCGTGCGTCCGAGATAACTCCGGGGCCAAACCGCGCGGCCACAGGCAACAAAGGAGCGTTTGTGAAGCTCGGGCGTGAGCATCTCTCCCGGCGAAGTCGCCGGAGCCCCGGCAGCACGAGGAGCCCAGGAACGCTCTTCTGGCCCGGCCTGAGGTCCTCACAGAGGGAACAGGAGGGGAAGGAGGGGCTCGGAAGGATTCCGCCTTGCGCCTCTGTATTGTCTTTCCTGCTGGCAAAGGCTGTGGTGAAGGCTCGGGGAGTGGCAGCCGAGCGCGTTCACTGGAGAAGCAGGCAGGCAGGCAAGGATGTTCCGAGCCCGAAACACCCCGGCCCGCAGAGGTCTCCTGCAGACAGGGCGGTGTCTCCTGCAGACAGGGCGCGTCCTGGCCCCGGGGGTTCCCAAGGACATCACTGGGGCACCTGCTGGGGGCTCTGCCCCTGGGAGCGTATGAGCTCCCCGAGGTCGCTGGGATAACCTTCAATAACTAAGACTAACCGAGAGGACAGGCCAGGACGAATTAGTGAACATTCTGAAGGAATAACAATGTAAATTCAGACCCAGTCAATTCACTCCGGGGATTTGAACCCAGGAAAGAGTCCACCTTCACCACAGTGCTACCAGTAGGAATTAGTAAGAACCTTGATATCCATCCGGGGAATGGTTATATTACTGTCATATATGAAGTTAGTACTGTCGTATATGAAGTTAGTGGGATAATTCGTGGTCATTAAAAATCATCATGTGAGGCTGTGACAAGAGACACTTGCAATAGCATGTTAAATTACAAAAGCAGGACAAAACTACATATACTTTCCTTCCAACTACGTAAGGTTCATAGCAAGGGAAAAAGCAAGATTTGGTAAAACTCTTTTCTTCATTTTTCAAATTTCCTCTAACATGATTAGCTACCTTTAAAATTGTTTTGAAAAGTGTTTTGGGGAAAGCGGGATTTTTCTGTTCAGACATAAGATCTGTAATTATTCACAAGTACTTTTAAGACAGGACTAACAGAGCTGCTTTAAAAAGAAATAAGTCAACATGTTATTTGTGGCCCTCTTTATCATAACCAATGAGTAACAGCCTATCTGACAGTAATTGATGAGCAGAAAGCTTAAAGCCAGTCTTTCCTTGTTCAGTGAGAGCCTGAAAAATGTTAGCCTTCAGACGCGGTGACTGTGCCCCTCAGACTGAAGCCTCAGAAGTACTGAGACGGGGAGAAAGGAGGATTGGGGGCACGGGCACTCATACGGCGTTACTCTGTGAAAATCAGAAATGCCAACAGCTTCCACGACGTTTAAGAGACACTTCTTACGATATTAGAAATCACAAAGTGCCAGCTGTGTCCGTGTTAAGCAGTATAGTTATTTGAAAACTCTGGGTGAGCACAAAGCAGAAAATAAGCCATTCGTGGAAGTCCTTCTTGAAAATGTACCACCCAGAGAGGACCCGGATCATGAGGAAGACACTCAGATCCTCGGATATAATTCTGTGTTTCCCTTCGGGAGCTACCGGCGGCTGCCACCTCCTCTTATAAAAGTATGTATTCTCTTAGACATTTCCCCACTGAGAGAACACGCGCTGGTGTTTTACCAGATACATTTCTGACGATGGAAGATTCCTCACTGGCGGCATTACGGCGATGTTGATCCCGTTAAGGACATTCCTGCTACGTTAGTGACTGAAAAGCACGGCTCACAGCAGCGTGGTCCGTTCTGCGGGCGGGGCTCCTGGGCGCGCTGACAGAAGCCCGGCACCTGCCAGCGCCGGGACGTGGATGCACCATTCCGCCTGAGTCCAGCACCTTTTGTGTTGCTCTCTGTCATGTCTGGGTGGTCATGTTTCCAGTGGCTTTCGTTTTCTCCCGTTTGTCTGGCTTTTCCAATATTCCTAGACTTGGAGGCCAGTCACAGTATAACTGGGAAGTGTGCTGTGAGATACGTAAACCGGCTTTCCTTCAAGGCGGTTATGCACGCAGCCGCCGGCTCACTGGCTGGTGAGTAATCTCCTTCCCCAGAGGTCAGTCGCAATGCCGAGCTGTTACGGGCTCCTTGCACGCATCCTCCCGTAGCTCCCTGACATCCGTGCTGCCACGCCTGTCCCTCGCACGGATGCCTGGTGGAGCACGTGGCCTGGGCAGAGGTGGCAGGCTCAGCCCCGGTCCCAGTCCCCGGGCAGCGCCTTTGGGTGGGGAGACGACTTGCACACGGCGGCGCATCCTGTTAGCCTCGGTGAGCCATGTGGCCGCTGCTGCCAACATCCCCCCCGAGGTCCCAGCCCCAAAGAGCTGCAGATAACATGTAAACGGCGCTCAGGGCAACCACGTGGACACAGCAATTTCCATTTCATACATGTTCATGTGTCACAATCCAGCATTTAAAGAGATTACTAGGCTTTAGTTTTTGAGGTTTAAGTTTACAGAAAACCAGCAGAATGCACTGAGTCTCTTCCCCTGCACCTCATCAATCCGCCCCAGTTTCCCTAGAATGAACACCTCATATGAGCGAGGGGCTTTGCCCCACCTGGTGAAGGTGCCAGGTTTCTGCACTGTGAAGCCCGTTTCTCCATTGTGATGAAGAGCTACTTCTGGAAAGATAAATAAGTTTCCCATAAAATTTAACCTCCCAGTTCTGTATCTGCGGGCGAGTCCTGCCTGACTCCATTATTTATCTGATGACTGGCAGTCATTTTCGGACGCCGTCGCTGATTTCCTATCTGCTAGTCGGGGCACGGCTGTCTGTGCGCGCTTTTCCTTCTCCCCACTCACTCATCCTCCTCCTTTCTTTCCGTCAGAAGGGACTTGGGAATTCTCACTCCACAGGCTGTCGGCCTGAGGATCGTTATTCATTTGGAAGCTCAACTGCCCCGGATTCAGCCAGTGGACGCTGCCTCGAGCTGGCTGCTCCTCCCGGGGCCCTGTCACCTTCCACATTTCCTTCCTTCCTGGCCTGAGAGGTTCCGGGCTGCCTTTCCCGTTCTCAGCCCAGCCCTGGAATCAGCCGTTTATGCAAAGAGGGTTGGCTCCATTTCGGGGAGAGCGATATTTATAAAACAAATCCGAGTGCCGGGAAAGAGCTCAAAAATGAGTGTGTTTTTTACCTCCCTCCCGCCCTTCCAAAGACCCATCCATCTACCTTACAATCCATGAGTTCACTGAGAAAAACTCCAATTACAAGCCAACATGAGGTTCACGCTACCCCTTTCTGTATCTGTACTTCCTCCTGCAGCGCGGAGAAATCTGGCTCGCATTATCTCCGATGTATTTACTTATTTGCTCAATTCTGTAACACACAGAGCGTGGTTTCAGGACTGCTGACCCATGCTACTGCGAAAAACAAACTCACCAGCTAGGGCTCAATATTTACACACCATTCTTTTTGTCTTAGCCTGCGGGGACATGGTAAATATTATGTTTAGAAGGTCCTTGCGCTTGCTCCTTTTCCTTTCACTTTAGTGCGGTTATGTTATCCTGAGAATTAAGGTTAGGCTTAAGTGTACTGCTGTACTCCATTAGACTCAGGCTCTCCGCTTCCTTCTTCTTTCTCTTCTGTTTGTAACTCGGGCCCAGGGTCAGACCTGAACAGAAAAGCACACTCTGAGGAGTGGCAGGTCCGCACCCACCCCACCCTTCCACCTAGATGGCTCTTTCCTCGACTCTCCGAGAGTAACAGCTCAGCTGATCTCACTAGCTGCTGGTTTATCCGTCCGTGCTTCTTTCTGCACACATGAACAGATACATGTGGGTTTTCTTATTTGCCTTTCTTCCTGAGACAAAGTTGCCATTTGTAGATACTTTATTTTTTGTATTGTCCCCCGCAACTTACTACTGTACTTACTGTAAGTTAGGAGAGTCATCCTCATCCTTTTCTACAGCTGAGTGGTAACCACGGTGTGCGTGTATAGCTATTCAACTCCTCCCGGTGGATCTGTATCAGCATTAGGTGGTGCCCGAAATGACAGTGTCTCCCTTGTGCACGTGTATGTTTGTGTGTGGAAGGTGTCTCTTCGGGTGGATTAATTCTAAGAGTGGAGTGCTGAGTCAGAAGGACATCGAGTCCATAGCTTGTGAGATACTGCCAGGCCCCTCCATTACCAATGATCAGCGTGGACAGGATTCGTATTTCCTCAGAGCCTGGGCAACACAGGCTGATACCATCCTTTTCAGCTTTTGCCAATCTGATGTGAGAAATGGTATTTCAGGGTCGTTGTACTTTGCCTTTCTCTTGTGTGTGAAGTTTTCAAGTGTTCAAAGTATGTATATTTGTGTGTGTGTGTGTGTGTGTGTGTGTGTGTGGTGTGAATTACCTGTTCATGTCTTTCATCTGTTTTTAACAGTTCCTTACATTCAGGTATTATTAGGGCTTTCATCTGAGTTATCTCACCAATACTTCCTTCCAGTCCGTTATCTTTTGATTATTTACGGTGTTCCGTACCATACAAAGTTTTTATTTTTTATGTCTCTGTAATCGAATGTACCACTCTCTCCTGTAACGCCTCCTGTTTCTGAGTCCTCACAGCCCTTCCCCCTGGCTCTGTGCTCCGGGAACTCATCCACTGGTTTGCAGGTCTTACAGGGCTTCACTTTTTAAATCTGGATCCCGACCCATCTGGTGTGTACTCGTATGTGTGGCGAAAGGGAGGGATCTGATTTTCCGAAACGTCTTTCCCATTGTCCCCGAACCGTTTGGCGGAGGAATCTGAATGCCGTCTTTATTAGACACCGCATTTCTGTATGCGCTCAGGTCTGTTTCTGGACTTTCGATTCCTTCCCGCTGGTCTCATTTGTTCTGGTGCCAGCACCACGCTGCTGTAATGACAGGGTTTCAGTGTGTTTTAAAAACTAGCAAAGCTCGTACCACCTCGTGGCTTTCCCTTTTCGTTGTCTTTCTGGCTCATTTTTCCAAATGAACGTTGGCATCTACTTGTCTAGCTTAATGGTAAAAAAAACACTTAATATTTTGTTACAAATATATTAAATTTGTGAGTAACCTTACATCCTTGTCTCATCTATGAACAATGTCCGTCTTATGTTTGTTCAAGTTAACTTTTGTGTCTTCCAGGCACGTTTTAAAGTTATCTCCTGTAACTTTTTGCATATTTTTTGTTAAATTCATTTTTAGGTATTTTATCTTATTTGGTGCTATTTGTAAATGCATACCCTAATAGCCTTTGCTGGTTATTGTATGTGCATATGAAGACTATTGATTAATATGCTAATTTTAGATCATGCTCCTTATTAATTCCTTGATTGCGAGAATGAGAGGATCACTGATTCTCTAACGGCTTCCCAGGTGTAACATCATATCATCTGCAAAAGATCAAGTATTTCTCCCTTTCAATCATGCCTCAAGCTGACTCCTCCTGTCTGCTTGGATTGGCTAATCCCTTCAGAGCAAGGTGAAGTACAGGTGGAGACAGTGGGCATCCTTGCCTTGCTTCTGATCTTAACAGATCTTACTTCTTAGGGTTTTCCCACGAAATAAAATGTTACCTTAGGACACATACCCAATCTTATTAAGAAAGTACCCATTAATTCCCATTTTAAAAATGTATTTATCAAAATATTGAATTTTATAAAATGTTTTTCTGCATCCTTCTCCTTCCCTCTCTCTGACACACACACCACTCTTGACTACTGTATGACAGTGAGTACGCCAGCCAACACTCTAAGATTTCTCCAAGGCCCTGTGACCTAATAAATTGATGGATAAGCCGTGGATCCTCGAGTTCAGGCAAAGGAAGGGATCTCCAGGGACTCGGGAAGCACCCCAAGGTTTTGGACGGTGTACAACCCAAATGGTTCCACTTCTAAGCATCCAGCCCCGGGCCAGGCCTGGGTGTGAGCGATTCTCTCGCCAAAACAAGCCAGTGACTCCTGTGCCGGCCGCCGACCTGTGATTTCATTTCACTGATGAGAAAGTGGAGGCCGGACCCTGGGGAGGTCTCAGCGCAGGGAACCAGTGTGGCCTGGCTCTGAGGCCCCTCCCCCAGTCACTGTCACAGAGCCTCTTCCTTCATCCAAACAGAATGTGACGGCAGACATGCCGCCAGTCTCTTAAAATGCCTTTTTCGTTGTATAAGTTTGATGGTTCTGCAGATTACACGTTTTCTGGAAAGTTATGAAGACATAGGCCCAAAGAGTAAAATCAATGTGGGGTTTTTGCATTTTTGAAGAACTGAGAGAGTCATCTTAAGTTTTTAAAAATGAAGCAGCACACTCGCCCCTAAGTTCACAGCCGCGTCTTTCTGCCGGTAGGTGCTCTCCCTGCTCTCCACGTGCTTTTGCTTCACATACACCCAACTTCCCTCACCCAACTGGCATCTTGTACCGCTGCAAGCAGTTTCCTGCCCGACAGAGCTAAGAGGCTGCTGAAATGCCCGGACACACCAAGCAGCGTGAAGGTAATGAATTTCTTCCTCCAGAAAGGGGAGCCCCCACCCCCACGCAGGCCCTCCCCGGGCCCGCTTTCCTCCCAGCACCGCGCCGCCCCTGGGTCATTACGAGGAAGCATGTCCCGCCCTGCCAGCTGGCCTCCAAACCATCGCTTCTTTCACCAGCTCGCCGCCCTGGATGTCACCCTTCCTGCTCCCCGCGTGGCGCGGGCCCTGCTCGGAGCCTCGGCCCCGCCCTGCGGAGAGCAGCAGCCTGCCAGGGCCTGCTGGAGCAGAAAGCTTAGCACCCGCTCAAGTCCTCACTCTGGGACAAGGGGCCTTTCTTCCACGCGGGGCTTGGCGCGGCGATCGGCGGGGTTTATGGCCCCCATGACTAACTCCGGTGCAGAATCCAGTTCTCTCACAGCTTTTCGTTCAAATGGTCAGTTTCCAATTGCCCTGCCCAGCTCCCCTCTCCGCCTGCCCGCTGCCCCGTGGGGGCGGGCTGTGCTGGGGCTCCGTGCTGGCGGGTCGTGAGTCCTGCTCCCTCACCGAGTCCTTTTGTTTCACTCCTTTCCCCGGGCACGCCACCACGTCGCTGCAGATGGAGGCGGTCTGACTTCTCTGTCAGTGTGTGCGCCTCTGACTGACTTCCCTGGGCTACTTGAAAGGGCAGGGATCTCTGAATGATGAGCAATAGCAATGCAGTGGGCATCTCAGCCTTGCTCCTGGGCTGGTGGAAACGCTCCAGATTCTCCATTAAGTGAGGTGCTGGCTTTAGGACTCAGTGATCTCCTATCGTTGGACCCATCTCTACCCTCACTCATTTTCCAGGGTTCTGGAAAGTACTCTTTCCTCTCTGGACCCTTCAGGCCCAGGAGGGGAAGGAGGAGAACCCCTGTAGGGTCCTGCCAGCCTGCCCTCACCTCCGCAAGCTTTCCCTTCATCTCAGGCGGAGGCTGCCGTGGGCCTGGCGGCTGAGTCACCGACCACGTGCCCAGTAGTTTCCTCGCCCTCTTTCAACGGGTCACTTGTATGTGGCAGATGACCTTGAGCACAGAAGAAAAGGCAGCTTTCCCTGGGGTTTCCTGAAACATTTCTCTCCCCAGATCTTTGTCTTTGTCCTGCCTTTTCCTGCCCCTTTAAAAAGAAACTTCTTCCCATTTGTTAATTTTTGAGAGTTTTTATTGCCCTTTTATTTTGCTTGACGTTTTATAATCAATCTTCGGTATATGTTTATATACGCTTTTCTGTTTAAATTTTGTTTTAAATCTAAAAAACATAGTACCATACCGCCAAAGGTGTCAGGAAACACGCTCAAATAAGGACAGGCTCCGAGGGCTGCTCTGCCAACAAAATGCCAGTAAAATCTGAAACCCGGGTTCAGACACACTGGGAAAGTTCCAAACTCCCAACTTAAAGAACCTCTTTATTCCAGTAAATCAGCTTCCCTGTGAATACCATCGAAATCCCGTTTTAATGAGGGAGGGAGTATCAGAGGAAGGGGTGGAGAAGGAAGGGATTTAGACGAGTACAAAATTTAATTTAAAAACTATTATGAGAAGCGGAGTTTCTCCCTCCCCCCTCCAAATACATAAATCTTTTCCTGGGGTTTTCTTTGTTTCGCTTTTCTTGGTAAAAAAAAAAAAGTTTAAAGGCATCCCGACCCATCTCAAACGGTGATAGAGCAAGTCACGGGGAGGGTAGTTTGTAATGACAACCGTGTACGCCCCGGGTTCCTGGTCGCTGAAGTGCCACGTCAGCTCCAGGGGAGAGTTCATCCGCACTGACCGTGACCCAGCACAGAGCACAGACGCCGACGGAGGGAGGACGAGCTAAGGAGCCGCTCCAGGTTCGGGGCAACGAGGGTCAGAGTCGGGTGAGGCTGGTGAAGGCTCAGCAAACCTGCCCTACATTTAAGACCGGACACGGGCGGAAGTGCCCTCCCTGTGTTAGCAATGCCGGCTCCGTACAGCGCTGCGCTGCAGAGCGGGAACGGATCGGGGTCAGGAAGCACTGAACACACCGGGAGGAGGGCTGCTCAGGTTTTCGGTTGGTGTGTGTGTGTCCGTGCTGCTCTTCCTGGGACACTGTCACTCGCACTCTAAGTCCGGGTGACTCAGCATCCCCCAGGCCGCGGTGGGAGGAGACTTCCTTCATCCTTCCAGGAGCTGGCGAGCCAGTGCCAGTCTCCGGGGAGTGTGGCCCTCCAGCCGCACAGCCGCCATTCAGCAGGTACTGCCCCCAGAGTGAGGGGCTCACAGGAAACCCAGCCCGCCACTCTGCTGGGGGGTCCGCGGTCCCCAGCCTAAGCTGAGCCCCAAGTTTCTTATCGATGAAACTAGGCCCTACCTCTTCCCCTCCCGGGCGTCATGAGCGGTGAAGGTGTCACTGTGCGTGGACACCCTGAGACAGGACCAGCCGGCTGCGGGCACTGCGTTAACCTCAGCTCTTCCCTCTGATGTGCGGAGGGACAGAAGCTCCAGGCAGAGCCTCCTCCAGGAGAGGAGGCGGCTCCCACATTCCAGACCAGTGCAACCTTGTCCGAGGCCCTCTACCCACCGAAGATTCTGGAAAAAGAGGAATCACCTCATTTCCCATACTACTTCACACGATGGTGCGGAAGACAGAAAAGACCTGTGAGCCCTAGCCGGTCTGGCTCCGTGGCAGGAGTGTCAGCCTGCGGAGTGAAGAGTGCAGGGTTCAATTCCGGTCAAGGGCACGTGCTGGGGTTGCAGGCTCAATCCCCAGTGGGGTGCATGCAGGAGGCAGCCAATTAATGATTCTCTCTCATCATTGATGTTTCTCTCTCCCACTCTCTTCCTCTCTGAAATCAATAAAGAAATATATTTAAAATTTTTTTAAAGAGGAGACGTGTGAAAACACTGATAAAGCCACAAGTGCTATGTGACTGGTGGTTGTCCCCGGCCGGTAAATACAGGCTAGTTCGCCTGCGTTGACACGAGGCTGGAATCTGCCTGTGCCCGGGCCCATCCTCCAGAGGTGTCCGGGGGGGCGGGGGGTCAGGGAGACGTCTCTTTGGCTTGTCACCCCTCCAGTTGGCTCCCGTCTGACCATGTGTTTCTTCCCTCTCCATTTTGCAGATCCGGTCCCCTCCCCCGAGCCTCCAGTAGCTGTCCGGCGGCTCCCCGGGCAGACAGAGCGAGGCGTCCGCCGGAGATGGCAGTTGTCTTCCTGCAGCTGAGCGGCGCACCCGCCCCTTCTGCACACAAGCCCCATGTTTGGGGAAGCGCCTGCAGAACCCGAGAAATGAGGGACACACGTGCCTGGCGAGAGGGAGGGAGGGGCAAAGGTCACCACCACCACCACTACCACCGGCGCTGTGCTGGGGTCACGTCACAGCACAACTGGACTGGGCCTGGTGTGCGTGGAGCCAAAGGGCGCGGCCCAGCCACCCGGTGTCACCAGAGGGACCCCAGTGGCCTCTCCAGCAGAATGCGGGGACTGACACACCTCTGGACCTACTGCGAAACGCCATCCCAGCGAGTGACCCTCATAAAGCCAGGAACAGTAAACGGAGCTCACCGTCCTAATGAAATCGAGCTTGCCGGGTGTGCCTGCACGAAATGAAACTGCCTGGAACTTCTCATAACGCTTTTTACGACGCGCACTAAAACGCAGGAGCACATGAAAGTCCCTGCCCGGCCAGGTCTGGCGGGAGGGAGGGAGGGGGCCGGGGGCGGGGCCTGCGGGAGAGGCTCATGCGCTGCGTTCCAGTCGGAGATTATTATAGAAAATGAGTGTGTTATTAAAAGGATCCTGAAGTTATAAAAACTCAAAGGAATTTTTATTGAGGATAAATAACTTCTTTGGGAAAGATGAATAATTCGTTATTATAATACAGAGACATGCAGGGGAGCCCCAACAGCCATCACCCCATTTCCCACTGACTGGGGTGCAGTCCTAGGCCAGAGCTCTGTAACTGCCAGTGTTTTAAGATCAGATACACATTCTTTAAGAAAGTTCTAATAGGTCTGAGAGTCCCTCCAGTTAGCAGATGAGTACCTTCATTACCTTAGTAGAAAAAGGCAACAAAATGACAATTACAGCAGTGGTTCTCCACCTTCCTAACGCTGCAACCCTGTAATACAGTTCCGCATGTTGTGCTGAGCCATAAAATTATTTTCGCTGCTACTTCATAATTGTCATTTTGCTACTGTTATGAATCGTAATGTAAATATCTGTGTCTTCCGATGGTCTTAGGCAACCCTGCTAGTGGTTCATAACAGTAGCAAAATGACAGTTATGAAGTAGCAATGAAAATAATTTCTACAACATGCAGAAGGAACTGTATGAAAGGATCACGGCATTAGAAAGGTTGAGAATCACTCATAATTTGAGGCAATTTTTTCTTCCTTCTTAAATCTACACATCCCCTCCCCCAGCCGCACACCCCCTCATCCACCGCATGTCAGAGAGAACAAATTGTAGTGTCAGATAACTCTAGTTTAATGTGAACAATTACTTAATGCAGTCTACTTCTTTCAATTAATCCAATTAATGAAAATTGTGCTGAAGAATGACTTCAGCTTTAACTATCCAAGTAATTTAAACATGCTCCTTACTTATAATTTTTTTTGTGTCCATAAACAAAGGAAATCTCAATTTACTCTGTCCACAGTCATGAGTTCTAAATTAGTCAAGGCCAAAGTAACGTTTCCTTTACCGTGGTCAGAAGTATGTAGGATATTTAATTTATGAAAGTAACTGTACTATGGTTAGCGTAGAAAATAGAAATGAAAGATATAATCATTCACCCTATCACAACTATTATCACTTTTCCATATTTTCTAGGTCTTTTTCAGATGCGTGTTTTAAGAATTTTATTTTAATCCTCACCTAAGAATGTGTTATTATTGATTTTTAGAGAGAGAGTGAGGAGGAAGACGTTGGTGGAGAGAGAAACATCAATTAGTTGCCTCCCATATGTGCCCCGACTGGGAATAGAACCGTCTGGCCAAGCGTAACCCTATACACCAAAAGGTTGCAGGTTCGATATGTCCTGAGCGGGAATCGAACCTGCAACCTTTTGGTGTATAGGGTTACGCTTGGCCAGATGCGTGTTTTAAGATTTTAATCTACAAATAATTTATTTTAACCTGCTTTTTAATTTATCTGAGCATTTCTCTACACAGTCTTTCTGTTGGTGGATAATATTCCATTAAATTACTGTATACAATGTGTTTAATAGTAACTCTTCATGAGTATGGATTCTCCCATACATCTGATTTTTTCTTAAGGGCAAGTGTCTACAAGTAGAATTATTGGGCCAAAGCATATAAACTTCTTTTGGTTCCTTAATGCCACCATCAAGTTGCTTTTCAAAAGACTGTTCCGACTGATAGTCTCACCAAGGCTTAAGAAGAGTGCCTGTTTCATTATATCTTCGCCTGTCTCAAATACTGTCATTTAAAGAAACAAGCCATGTTATCTGTTTGCTTAGTTTTTGGCTATATTTGTGGGTGAAGAGACTTCCATATATTGTGAAGGATCATGAAGTAGGGCTCTATTGTATTACCCTGACTCCTATACTCAGAGTAAAGACATACCAATAACCATAAAGACACATCCTCTGCTTAGCTGCCTTCCTAAGAGCCGTAAGTTGTGCTCATCCACAGAGAAAGAGCCAGAAGCAGAGAGAAGGCTCCACGTCGGTCAGCTGAGACTCAGCACGAGGGCTGTGTGCACCGGGAGGCGGGCAGGACGCTCCGGGGCACCTGCGGGCGTCACCTCAGTCGGCCTGAAACAGCACTTGTGTGTTGGGAAGAGAAGAGGGCAGGATGTGGGTGTTCTCTCCATGTACAAGATGGTGACGTTGGCAGAGTTTCCTTAGAGTATGCCTTTCCCCATCACTCCTATCAGTTGATCCGGCACTGGTGTGGCTTCTGATGCTTTTATGGCACAGAATTCGGGTGTTGGGCAATGTCCTTTGCCAGCAGAATGAAATGAAACAGCACACTGAGGTGTGCCTCATGTTTTGGGGCTTGCTTGTACCTACAGTGGGTTAAAGATGCCTGATGGAGGATCTTTTGGAACACGAGTCACCATAGAAAAGATTTCACACGAGGGAAAATACAGCCAAGTATGCGCTTGTCCTAAACGAAGTCTGCACCCACCTCACTATGCCCTAAAACCCTCCTGCTTCGGAAAACTTCGAATGTAGAGACGGCAGCCAGAATCCTAAGGGGCCCCTGGTGTGCTGGCTATCAGTGTCTACAAGCGGTGAAGTCGCTGAATACACCCAAACTGGAGTGGGGCGCCCCGTGGCCCCCCAACCTGCTCAGCCTACCCATCCCGTCTTCCCAGCAGCCAGGGACCCTCAGCGACACGGCTTTCAGCCTTTGCGAGAAGCAGCACAGCCAACTGCCAAATTCCTGCTGGGTCGGCCAAGAGGTAGGAACCAGAAATGAAAAAACACGAAGGGCTCGCTTTTAGAGGCCATACATCAAACATGAAAAGAGCCCTTTTGTGTGAGTGCTCGGCGCGGGAGCCAGAGAGGAGAAATCACTCTGCCTCCCGGGAGGAAGCGGCGTGACCTCACCTGCGACTTCTCTCCTACCATGTGGGTTTTCGCACCCCATTAACTGTAACCTACTCTAGGTGGGTCTGGGCCGTTGGCGAGAAAGAGAGAGTGATGGGGACATGCGATGGGCAGCCTGGGACCCGGAGAGCCCCGAGCGCCCTGGAAGGGGGCCCCCACGAGCCACGTAAGCCGGGGCCACGGAGGCAGGGCCCACCGCCATGTGGAATGCGGCCGTTTCAAAAGGCCTGGCCGGGAGACCACAGGATCAGGTTTCCGCAGCTTCATAAACCTTGCGAGGGGACCCCAAAACACACTTTTTGAAAGGGAAGAGGGAAAAAGAAAAGAAAAAAGGAGAAGCAACCGGTTAAAACAGGCGTCCTTCTCACCATTTAAAAGGCGGGTCGGGATGGCTGAGCAAGGCTCACACTGTGAACCCCAGGGGCGCAGACCTGAGAAAAGCAGTCTTCCGGGGGCAGGGGTGGCCAGACAGGAGCTCGCGCCCCGAAACCGGGCAGAAGATGCTCTACCTGTCCGCAAGGCCCTGGGCCCTGCCGCACAGAACAGGAAAAGACAAACTCGGCGCCGGGTCCCTAAGTCCCCATCCCATTAACCAGGTGCCAATAGTGATGCTCCTGCAGGACCCGTTAAATGGCTGGCAGCGCTCAGGAGGCTCTGCGCACTGCCCCCTGGGACAGGCAGCCTTTTCTGTCACAGAGAGGCTGCCACACGGCGCCCGGCAGGAGGGCGAGCTCCCTTTGGCATCTGCGTGACCACCGACAGCTGCCCCCGCTGACACCACTCCCCGTGCGGGGCCAGGCAGGGGAAGGGGGGGAACCTCGGCAGTCCCCGCTGACCTTTGCCACGTCAGCTTGCCGGAGGGCACTTGTGTGGCTCCGCTGAGGGTCCTCATCAGTCTTCTCTGCCAGCCCTTCGTGAGCGGCTGCTTGCTGTCCCATTTAACCCGGACGGCGCCAGGGCGAGGACTGTGACAGCCCCCTTTGTAGATGAGGCACTGATGTCACTCTCCAGGGTCGCCTGTAAGAGGCACCCCCGTTCCCACGACAAGTGAACTGCTGAGCGGGGAGTGCAGCACCCGGAGAAGTGGAAGCATTCAAGGCACATTCTGAAAGTGGGCCCAACAGGACTGGAGGAGGACCTGGATTCCTGGAAGGACAGGCGTCCATGCGGGGTCCAAGAATTCTGCTACCACCACAAAAACGGGGTGCCCCTTGCCGAGAGGAAGCAGCCTGGGCTGAGCAGGCGGAGGGTGGGACCAGGTGCTGGGTTCCGATGTGCCAGGGTCAGCTGTGCCAGCCAGCCGGGAACCCAATCAGTGGTCTGCAGGTGAGGGACAGGTGACACTGTGGAGAGCGCTGGACAAGGCTAAAACACCACAGCCTGGGCGAGTCTATTTTGAAGCAATGGCGTTAGAAGAAGTTTAAGTTTAAACAATTTGACTCTCAAAAGAAATTTCAATCATTACACTGTTGATAATTGGCTTTGTTGACTCATGAGTTTGCCGACCACTGAGCTAAGGAATGAGCCTCACTACAGAGGGGGACGTCTGATTAACCGGATTTTGTTCTCTGCAAAGGCACCGGGTTAAGAATTCAGAAAGCCACAGCCTTGACTCGTTTTTCAGAACCACGCCCTGTCATCACACCTGAGCCGGACACTCTGAGGAAAGCACCACCCCCTCTGCTAGGAGTCACGGTAGTGCTTGAGTGTCATGAGTGTCACATCCATGTGCAGAGCAGGGCAAGATGGACAAACACTTTTTAAATATATTCAACACGTGAATAAAGGATGACAAGCATTTTCCAAAATAGCGACAGCCTTTGGAACAAGCACTGAATAAATGTCACAGTTCTATGCCACACACACACTAGGTACTTTTAAATACCTGGTGAGCCCGGCCCCGGTGGCTCAGTGGTTGGAGTGTGATCCCATATGTACACCGTAAGGTTCTGGGTTAGATAACCAGTAGGGGTGCTTACGGGAAGCAACCGTTTCTCTCTCACATTGAAGCTTCTCTCCCTCTGTGTCCCTCTCTCTTTAAAATCAATACAAACATATCCTTGGCTGCGGATTTAAAAATAATCTATACTAATAAAAGGGTAACATGCTAATTAGACCAGACTTCCTTCCAGATGAAGCCACAGCTGCTGTGAGGGCCCACAGCCTCAGAAGAGGCGCCGGAAGCCAGGGTACGGGGTGGGGGTGGGGGTGAGACCCACCGCCACCGCTAGAGCGGCCTCAGCACAGCGGTCCCGTGCCGCAGCTTGCTTCGCAGAGGGGTGCGGGAGAGGCAGCCGCGCAGGCTGGTCCAGTGCCACAGCCCCTTCCACCGAGGCAGCGGAAGAGAGGGCTGTGCGGTCCTGGTCCGGTGCTGCCCCTCCTCAGAGGCAGCCATGGAGACAGGGCGCGGCCGTGCCTCCGCAGAGGCTGGACGGGGTTCAATCTGCTGTGCCTCAACCTTCCCCAGCCCCTCCCCCAGCCGGCCTGGCCCCAGATCATCCCCCACCAGTAGGCAGGTGTCGGAGACCAAATATTGTTCTCACTAGGTGGATGTAATTGTTCTCACTTCAAAGGATGTAAATGGAAGGCCAGAGGGCTGGCCAACCTTAATTGCTCTGAAAGGTCAGAGCTGATTATTCCTTGTTTACTCGAAACTGTCTGTATCATGCTAATTTCTGTTAGTTCCTGCCTAGAGGCTAGGAGTGTGTCCCAAAG
>PVJN01041701.1:0-18623 GCA_004026805.1 Lasiurus borealis | reverse complement strand
AGGGGAGAGAAGGGAAGGGAAGGGAAGAGAAGAGAAGAGAAGAGAAGAGAAGAGAAGAGAAGAGAAAAACGTCAGTGATGAAAATCATGGATCGCTGCCTCCTGCACGCCCCCTGCTGGAGATCGAGCCCCAACCCAGGCGTGTGCCCTGACCAGGAACTGAACTCTAACCTTCTGGTTAGTGGTTCAAGCTCAACCCCTGACCCTGCCAGCCCAGCCGGGCTCCGTGGCCATGGCTCCCGCTCCCTCTCCCTGCCGAGCGCGAAGGGCCGTCCTCGGAGAGCTGCAGAACGCAGGCAGCACCCTGCAGGCCACATCCCGCCCCTGGGAGAGACGGGGGCCCCCATCCCGGTCCAGGCCAGGTCTCCCCGGATGCAGCCACCCGCCCTGCGGTGGAGGGATCGGCGTGGGGGGAGCCGTCATGACCCAGAGGGACCCCTCGGACCTCCTTTGGGGCCGAGCAGCCGGACGCCGGGGCGGGTCCCCGAGACGGGCCTGCAAAGTCCTCTCAGAGCAGCTCTGTTTGCACAAAAATCTCCAAAGACCCCTCCTCCCAGACTCATGGCACGGACAGCGGGACAGACAGACGCTCCTGCAAACAGAGCTGCGCACTGTGCCACCAGTAAGGCAGGAGACCAACCGTATCCCGGAGACGGTCTCACACATTATTTCTGGCCAGAGAAACCTCTTATTTCAAAAGCTCCACTTGTGATTTTTCTTTTAAATATATTTTATTGATTTTTTACAGAGAGGAAGGGAGAGGGATAGAGAGTTAGAAACATCAATGAGAGAGAGACATGCATCAGCCGCCTCCTGCACGCCCCACACCGGGGGTGTTCCTGCAACCAAGGTACGTGCCCTTGACCGGAATCGAACCTGGGACCCTTCAGTCTGCAGGCCGACGCTCTATCCACTGAGCCACACCGGTTTTGGCCACTTGTGATTTTTCACTAAAACAACGTTCGTTTCTTAAATGCCCGTCAGGATTCTGTGCAAGAGCACGGCCCGGCCTGGGACCGGCTGCCGGACAGCAGAGCTCGGCCCGCACCTGCCGCCGGCCGCAGCACACCTTCGGGGGAGAGGATGGCGTCCCGGGCTCCCGGCACACGCTCCCTCCCGGCCACAGACCGCCCCCCACGAGCCGCCTCTCACCCGGGCAGCAGCGCCCGCACAAGGGCCTGTGGGCAGAAGGCGGGGACCTGTGGCGGGGATGCCAGCTCGGGGGCCTGGCACCTCGCTGAGGGTCCTCTCCCAGCCAGCCACCTGGGGACGCTCAGATAAAGGGCCAGCGGCTGGTGGAAGTGGCTGGTGGAAGCGGCTGGTTTCCAGGGTGTGACTGTGCGAGGACATTGCCCGTGTCAAACCCAGAACCCTCCGGAAGCCACTTCAAAGGTGCTCACCTCGTCTCTGTGCGGACAGCGCGGGGGAGACCCTCTGCCTCCCCCTAGAAATGGAGCCTCCCATGAGCACCCTCCCCATCAATGCACGCTCTGCCCCAAATGCCACACCTCCTGCAGGCAGAGCCCCCCGAAACTCAGGCGCTTACCTACGGGGTTACACTGTCCTCACCCTCTGCTTTCTGTCCCGGGCCGCCACGCCGGGGAGAGCTGATGCAGTGCACGCACATGAGTGCACGGGTTTCTTTCCCTGAAAACAAAACCGTGACCAGCTCAGCGCCACGTGAGAGGGACTCAGTGTGCACCTGCTCCGGGAGAAATGACAGCGACACGCACAGTCTGTCCTTCAGGGCTCTCGGTCCAATGTGGGGAGGGACACTCGCACCGTGAAGAGACGCAGGTCGGACCCGAACACAGAAATGCCTTCTCCGGTGCTGGGCCCGGAGCGGCTCTGTGGAGACAGCCCGTGGTCACCCTGTGAGCTGCCTGTGAAGGGCAGGGCGCCCACAGGCAGGCAGGCAGGCAGGGAGACAGGCCTCTGGGCTGAGAACAGGACAGAGGTGAAGACCAGGACGTCCGAGCTCGGCTCGCTGCGCAGTCAGTGAGGCCGCCGTGCCCTGCGGATCTCGGCACGACGGTTCCTCAGCATCTTGCAGCAGCAGCAGGTTCTGTTTGGGAACGGCGCTCCGATGGCCATTACAGAAGATGTGGGACCGTGTGACACTGAGGGTCTGGGGGACAATTGGGAAGGGGCTTGGGCCCGGCTGGGGTGGCTCAGGGGCTGAGCAACGACCTATGAGCCAGGAGGTCACGGGTTCATTCGATTCCCAGTCGGGGCACATGCCTGGGGTGTGTAGGAGGCAGCCAATCAATGCTGCTCTCGTCACTGAGGTCTCTCTCTCTCTCTCTCTCTCTCTCTCTCTCTCTCCTCCCCCTCTCCTTTCCTCTCTGAAATCAATAAAAATATATTTAAAAAATAAAAGACAAAGGGTCTTGGGTTCACTTATCATCAAGCCTCACATTATTGGGTGTTTGAGCACTGAATACGAGAGGGTACAGAAATGGCAAACGTAGAGTAATGTGATTTTTATTTCTTATTTTTATTTTCATTTCTTTTTGGCCTTAGGAGAAGGTACCAGTGAGAGGCTCTTACAGCTTTGACTTCTTTCAATGCATCCGGGGCCTGTTCATGACCCTCTGTGGCACCTTCACTTCTGCATTATTAGAATTTTAAATGCTCTTGACTCCTGGGGCAGGCTATGGCATACTAATATGATTTTGGAAAATCTGATTTTGCCGTTACTGCTTTTGTCTAGCCACCTCCACCTCCCGACAGTGTCTGTTTTCATGGTCTCTGCTAACACGCGGGACATTAAGGTGACGTCGGTACCTCCGAGGGACCCACTTAACCTGCGTTCCTAAAGCGACGTTTATTAGCGAGCACCGCCCTTTTCATTGTCTTAAGCTAATATTTAATCTCAGCGACGGAGAGACAGGCAGGTCACGGGAGTAAAGGCAATAGCTGAAGGGATTTTAAAAAAAGTTAAGATTAAGATGTTCGCCGGGAAAGTGAGCATCACCGCCCACCGAGCCACAGGGACAGAGAGCTCTGCAGCCGGGGCTGATGGGACATGGGGACGGCATGGCTCCTCCCCCTGGAGACCAGACGGCCCGCTGCAGTGACCCACCGGCAGGCGCTGACCTGTGAGTTTATGTGTAACACATAGATTCCCTAAGGAGCACAGTCTTAACCGACGTAAGTATTTTAGAAAGTTCTTTCAGAGTGCTTTTTATTTTTTTTTTTTTATTGATTTTTTACAGAGAGGAAGGGAGAGGGATAGAGAGTCAGAAACATCGATGAGAGAGACACATCGATCAGCCGCCTCCTGCTTGCCCCACACTGGGGATGTGCCCACCTCCAAGGTACATGCCCTTGACTGGAATCGAACCCGGGACCCTTCAGTCCGCAGGCTGATGCTCTATCCTCAGAGCCACACAGGCTTCGACTCTTTCAGAGTCTTGAGGGAAACGAATTTCTTATTCAAACCAGATAATTTGAAAATAGTTTTGTTTTGTTTTATTGATTTTTTACAGAGAGGAAGGGAGAGGGATAGAGAGTCAGAAACATCGATGAGAGAGAGACATCGATCAGCCGCCCCCCGCACGCCCCCTACTGGGGATGTGCCCACAACCAAGGTACATGCCCTTGACCGGAATCGAACCTGGGACCCTTCAGTCCGCAGGCCGACGCTCTATCCGCTGAGCCACACCGGTTTCGGCCAGGGTAGCAGTTATTGGTGTTAAATAAGCCGGCATCGGACAGCCTCATCTCAACGACGGCCCTGTGCCCGTGGCCCTGGAGGCTCATTCCCTCTGCCCTGGGCCTGTGTTGTGCTCCACTGAGCGCGAACCTGGCGCGTGAACCCCAAATGAAGCGCCGAGAACTCACCCTGCCAACAGCACCCGAGAGCAGAGAGCCTTCGGTTTCTGAGAGGCCGGGTTGCTGAGAGAGAGGAGGGGTCACCGGGCCTCGGTTTTGGAGAACTGTCTGTGCAGGGCCGCGCACCCCGATGGCCAGAAGACACATGACACCCTGCCTGACCCCTCCCATCACAGCCCCAGTGAACCCCCATCCACAGCCCCTCCCCACGGAGGGAGTCGCTGTATTCACTGCTGGCTGCCTGGGAGCCAAGATCTCTCGTGCTAGGATGTGTGTTTCAATGTCGTCCAAACGAAGAACCATCTCAATTTGACTCATGACACTTCCAGGTGCAACTTGTTTTGATTATACAACATAAGGCTTATAATCAACACGTCACACGTTAACTTTAGAAAAATACCTGCTGCCGAGACCGGTGTGGCTCAGCGGATAGAGCGTCGGCCTGCGGACTGAAGGGTCCCAGGTTCAATTCCGGTCAAGGGCATGGACCTTGGATGGGGCACATCTCCAGTGGGGGGCGTGCAGGAGGCAGCTGATCAATGTCTCTCTCTCATCGATGTTTCTAACTCTCTATCCCTCTCTCTCTCTTCCTCTCTGTAAAAAATCAATAAAATATATTTTTAAAAAGAAAGAAAGAAAGAAAAATATCTGTGGAAGGCATCATTTTAATTGATAAGATGTGCAAATTGTTCTTGTAGGTTATTTACTGGAGATTCCCCTCCTTCTGTGGTCCTCCAAGCTTTCAGTGCAGAGCCAATTCCATGTACCTATGATGACACAGAGGAGTGAGCGTCAGCGTTCCAGGTGCACGTGGCCCTGGAATAATTACAGTGACTCAGTAAGACCGCTGACTGCTTTCCAAGGAAAAACAAATGTTGACATTTTGCTCTTGGTAAGAACTTATTTGCAATTGTCAAAATATTTAAATTCATGCTTTCATGTCTCCTCCTACATATTTCCCTGCTGTTTCAATTTAACACAACTTTTAAAAACTTGACAACAGCCAAAACTGGTTTGGCTCAGTGGATAGAGTGTCGGCCTTCAGACTGAAAGGTCCCAGGCTTGATTCCGGTCAAGGGCATGGACCTGGGTGGCAGGCACATCCCCAGGGGGCGCGTGCAGGAGGCAGCTGATCGATGTCTCTCTCTCTTATCGATGTTCCTAACTCTCTATCCCTCTCCCTTCATCTCTGTAAAAAAAAAACCAAAAACAATAAAATATATTTAAAAAACCAAACCAAACCAAACAAAAAAACTTGACAACATATTTTTAGGTTATTAATTAATCCCCAATGTGAGGACATGTGAGGTCAAATATACAAAAATAGTGTAACAGCCTTGAGAAAAATAGGAAATGTGAAAATTTTGGGAGTCATTTTATTTCTGGAAGCTATATCAGTGTAAGCTATGTGGAGACTATTAGCATAACCCTTCGTTAACACATACTATTCTAACAGCAATTATTCACTTCCCTTGGTTAATATTTCTTGGGACAAAGAATTGTCCTTTATTTATATTACTTCATGGTGTTTCCTAAGTGGGGGTGGGAATCAAAATCTTTCCCCCTGTTACACATTTAATTTTCTTCAACAGTGCATAATGGAGACTCTATTATAAGCCTGGGACTCAGACAATGAAAAAGTATGTTAAAAATGCCCTCGCAGGAAGTAGGAAATTATTTAAAATAAAAGTCCTCAGAAATAACACAAAAATAACTGTACAAACAATATGGAAGACTCCCACACAGAAATGAAAAGATGCTAACGTCAAAGTCAGGAAATACTTTGTGAATTGGACAAAATCCAGCCCTAAGAAGTCGGAGGTCTCCAGCAATAGAGAAATTAAACCACACACAACACACCACACACACACACACACACACACACACACACACACACACACTCTGTGGAGACGTTTTCTGGTAGCTTAACGTTGTCTGTTTCCAAAATCAAAGAAAATTTCATTTTAAACATAATAAAATGGCCAGCCAGCAAATTAGATTATTTCTTTTTATAAGTATGTTGTTTGAAGAGACATTAAAATAACTAATGTATATAGCCCGGCTGGCGTGGCTCAGGCAGGGGCTGAGTGTGACCTATGAACCAGGAGGTCAGGGTTCCATTCCTGGTGGGGGCACAGGCCCGGGCTGCAGGCTCGATCCCCAGTGTGGGACGTGCAGGAGGCAGCCGACCCGTGTTTCTCTCTCCTCATTAGCATGGCCATCTCTCTGATTCTCCCTTCCTCTCAGAAATCGATAAAAAATATATATATTTAAAGAATAACTAACTTAGAGAAAATGACATTTAACAAAGTTCTTTCCAAGTGGATTCTCTTGAGCCGAGTGAAAGCAGACGTGGACGACTTTGGTCGGCAAACCGCGGCTTGCGGGCCACCTGCGGCTCTTTGGCCACCGGATGTGGCTCTTCCACAAAACACCACGGCCTGGGCGAGTCTGTTCTGAAGAAGTGGCGTTAGGAGAAGTTGAAGTTTAAAATATTCGGCTCCCAGAAGACATTTCCACTGTTGTCCTGCTGATGTTTGGCTCTGTGGACCGATGAGTTTGCAGACCGCTGGCCTGGCCTGGCCTGGCCTGGCCCCTCTCAGTGAGAAAGCAGACTTCCGTGTCCACGTGGCCTCTGGTTCGAAGTACTTGCGATTAAGCCTTTGCTAGACCCACTGGTGGATATCTGTCTATGTCAGTGGTTCTCAACCTTCCTAAGGCCGCGACCCTTTAATACATTTCCTCATGTTGTGGTCACCTCCAACCATAAAATTACAGTGGTACCTCTAGATACGAGTTTAATTTGTTCCGTAACCTTGAGGCGTGGGAAACTATGAGACGCTAGAGTTGCGGTAAATTGGTGGGTTGTGTGCAGCCGGCCGATCCGCTTGATGACTCCTATCTCAAATGTTGCTTGTATTTCAAAGCAAAAATCGCTCACTCGACGGCTCGAATCTCAAAAATCTCGTATGTTAGGGCCCTCGTATCTCGAGGTACCACTGTATTTTTGTTGCTACTTCATTAACTGTCATTTTGCAACTGCTAGGAATCGTATCTGTGTTTTCCAATGGTCTTAGGCGACCCCTGTGAAAGTGCTGTTCGACCCCCAAAGGGGTCGTGACCCACAAGTTGAGAACCGCTGATCTATGTTAATGCTAGCTCAGGGCTTAGCAGCTCCGATGGGATTTCAGGCCCATGGCCGAACCTGTCTCAGAGCCTTTAAAGCTCTCCAGGAGGCTGTCTGGAGAATAATAAAGCTTTGATTTTTGGCAAAGGCGTTCTGTGTAAAATTCCTCAGATCTGCCGGCAATGGAAGGAGGGAATCTGTCTTCTTACATCAGTACAACAAAGTGATGGGAGTACAGGTATTTGTGGGAGAATGCTAGACTGTGTCAGACACATCGCTTACCTGCGTCCTCAAAACACACAAGGCTCCCTAAGTTGTCGTAAAAACAAACACGGCCCCGTGGGCGTGGCTCGAGGCTTCAGCGCTGGCCTATGAACCAGGAGGTCACGGTTCGATTCCCGGTCAGGGCACAGCCCCAGATTGCGGGCTTGATCCCCGATAGGGGTGTACAGGAGGCGGCCAATCAACGGTTCTCTCTCATCATTGCCGTCTCAGAGAAATTAATGTCTCTCTCTCTCTCCCTCTCTGCAATCAGTAATATGTAGACTTGATCTTACCAAATCACTGTAGTTTTAATTCTGTAGACGTATGAAGTAAGCCTGTAGTATGGAAGAAGGCCACATTTCAGAAACGATATGCTTTTAAAATGCTAGTGAAGGTTATAGTTCATGATAAAAGTAATCAGTATCGGGGTGTGGAGATGGATGAGGGCATGTACTGGGGGGCAGGGAGGGCAATAGGGGAAAAAATAAATAAAAATAAATAAAATATAATTTAAAAAAGTAATCAATATTATTTTACATCTGGACATCCTCTCTCAATAGAGAAGGGCAGCGAGGAAAAGAACAGCTTTCTAAGGATTTGTGTACGTGAATATTAAACTACCACTATTTGCATTTTAAACAGTAATGTGTAAAGAAATGAATACATTTTTTAAAAATATATTTTATTGGCTTTTTTACAGAGAGGAAGGGAGAGGCTGATAGAGAGTTAGAAACATCGATGAGAGAGAGACATTGATCAGTTGCCTCTTGCACACCCCCCACTGGGGATGCGCCCGCCACCAAGGTCCATGCCCTTGACTGGAATCGAACCTGGGACTTTCAGTCCGCATGCCGACGCTCTATCCACTGAGCCACACCGGTTTCGGCAACCTAGCGTTATTACAAATCCTTTTCAAAACCCATTCTTATGTATGTGCCTGCTACACACCCGTGTAAGTTGCTGTAGGAAGGGCTGACTATTAGGTCATGCGTGTCTCTGACTTTATGAGCGACTGCAAACTTTACAAGATGTTGCAAAATTGGCTTCCCCAGGAGATTTCACAAATGATCCTTCTCTGAGCAAGGGACGGGGATTCCTTTCTTCTTCACTCCCTCTCCGACGCCAGGCGTGTGAGAGATGTTCCCCATACTGAATGGAAATGGTACTTATTGCAGTCTTTTATTATTATTATTATTATTATTATTATTATTATTATTATTATCATGTCCCTAGTGACCGAGAGAGGAGCACACTTTCAGCTGTCTATTGACCGCCCGAGCTTCTCCCTCGGTTGTGTGCCGATTCCTAGAACTTCCTGTTGTCGTCTCTGTTTTAATTAAATCGATTTTCCTTACCGCATTGATTCGCAGGAAGTTTTGATAGTTCTGAAAAGTCCTAGTGGCTAGAATGTTCACATTTTCTGAGGCCACTTCAGTAAAGTCTGAAATTTCCATGTACAGTAACCATGGATCAGCGACGATCCGTTTCATGCTTGTTTGATGAATTTATTGTATCTGCTATCATTGCTTGTGGAAGTGACATAAGTTGCTCTGATGTTATTTACTCTCCTAAGGTTTTTTTTTTGTGTGTGTGTGTGTTTTCTTTAAATATATTTTATTGATTTTTTACAGAGAGGAAGGGAGAGGGATAGAGAATTAGTAACATCCATGAAAGAGACATTGATTCGCTGCCTCTTGCACGCCCCCCACTGGGGATATGCCCGCAAGCAAGGTCCCTGCCCTTGACTGGAATCGAACCCGGGACCCTTCAGTCCGCAGGCCCGACGCTCTATCCACTGAGCCACACCGGTTTCGGCTCGCCTACGGTTCGAGTAGGTTTTTATCCACGTGGTAACGCAGACGGTATTAGTATTTTACCCCCTGAGGGTCCCAATTTTTCCAGCACAATTTATAAAATAGTCCGCCAAATACAGGAGACAGATCAGCGCCAGAAATAACCACGTTGAATGCACACACCAGGGAGGGCGCCCCAGGTACTGGGAGAGTCAGAGGCCCAGTCTCCCGGGTCCCTCACACACCCTGAGCCTCCTCCCACGGGTCCCACCCCCCACCCCGGGAGGGATGGGAGCAGCCCCTGGGGGTGCTGCAGGCGAGGACACTCTGAACCAGACCAGAGCGGTCTGTCCTGAGCCACCAGCCTCAGGGAGCCTCTGCCATCGCAGCGCAGCCCCACCTGGAGGGGAGGGGAGAGCCGGCCTCAGGGCTGAGCCCAGGGAACTGCCAGCTGCAGCCCCAGCTGCAGGCCTGTCCCCCGGCGATGGGCTGGGGCTGTGGTCGGCAAACTGCGGCTCGGGAGCCACAGGCGGCTCTTTGGCCCCTGGAGTGTGGCTCTTCCACAAAACACCTCGGCCTGGGCGAGTCTATGTTGAAGAAATGGCGTTAGAAGTTTAAAAAATGTGGCTCTTCAAAGGAATGCCCATCGTTGTGCTGTTGGTGTTTGGCTCTGTGGACGGACGAGTTTGCTGACCGCTGGGCGGGGGGACAGAGAGGCCTCGTGGAGTTCCAGGCCAGAGCGCAGGATCCCTGAACACCAAACCCGGCACCGCCCGGGGGGCATCTCCCCGCCTCCCCCCTCCTCACCTCGCTGAACGCCTCTCTGCCCGGCACACGGTGCCCTGCCGGCGGGAGGAAGGGCGAGGTGTGCCGGAGGCCAGTGCACGGGCCAGCGGGCAGGGCAGTGCGGAGGCAGGAGCCCCCGGACAGTGGGGTCGGGGAACAGACCACTTTACACAGGCCGGGCCCGGTGGGCCATGCCCAGCCGCCTCACGGACACGGGGCACCTGCCCTCAGCACGGGCACGGGGCAGCCAGGAGTTCCCCCATCCCAGGCCACCGGGCAGCTGGGGCACCAGCGGACACTACCCCTCAGTCCCACCGGCCGGGGCTCTTCTCTGGGCAGTGAGTGCTGTGCTGGGTCACCTCTGTGCAGTGAGTGCTGGTGCTGGGTTGCCTCTGTGCAGTGAGTGCTGTGTGGGTCACCTCCGTGCAGTGAGTGCTGGGCTGGGTCACCTGTGTGCCAACGTATAACTATAGTTCCCCTAGGCATCGGCATCCTATCTATTGATCGTTCAGTCCCATGTATGACATGTCACGTTGTCTTCTTTGCCCGCGTATGTAATGACACATCCCAAGACCAGGAAGCTCGCCTGCCTCAGACGTGTCTGAGAATGCCCCCCGCGTGACGGGCGACTGATGTTCTTCTAGAAAAGCCACGTCCGGGCGGGAGTCGGCCCCGCAGACGGAGACTGTGACGTTTGAGCTCAACAAGAAGGCAGCCATGGGAACGCATGGAGCTGAGAGACGCAGGGGCCGCAGGTCTGTCCCTCAACTCCGGTCCAAATGTCAAGGACTCGGAGAGTAAATAGCACAGAAGGTGAGCCTCTCGGGATCGATACGGCCACGTATTCAGCTGCGGAAACAGCCGGAGGCCGCTGCTTGCTAACCGCCACCGGGAGGCCCAGCCGTGGTTCCCAGGAGGGTCCGAGGGGAATTTCCTCTCCCACGCCCTTCCCCCCGAGGAGACACATTCCCTGCAGGCCCGGTGTCGGCGCAGACAGAGTGGGTCTTAGGGCTCATGGGAAAATCCTGGCTCTGTCGAAGGGCAGTCCTGGCGTATATCTTTTCAGGCTGAGGGAGACAGTCCCTGCCTTGGAAGTAAGATCACGACGAGTTTCCTAATTTTCATAATTAAATATCAACTATGATCATGTCACGCCTGGTGTGTAGAATCTATAGACGGTTATTTTTTTTCAATTGGTGACAAAGCATAACTGAAGTCCAGACATCGTTTTCGTCGGCTCTTCGTACGGTGTTGGGGATGACTGTACCACCCAGGAAACAGTCTTAGACAGCTGCTTTCAAACTGCACTAGGGTTTCTCCAGAGCGGTTTCAAGTCAACCTTTGGGTGGGAGGGGGTGAGAAGCCATTTCTAATCCCCAGGGCCTGTAAAAAGAGAAGGCCTGCTTTGATGTCACCCAAGTAGTTAGCCCCGGGACAGCATTCATGTGGAGAAGGTAAGTCTCAAACAAAAATGAGATTTGAAAATCCCGGTTCTAAAAATTATGGGACCCGTCCCTTTCTCTAAATTCTTTAAACTCAATTCCTGAGTAACACGGGATGAAAATCTCACCTACAGACATTCCCGTAGAATAGATAGATGGATGATGAGTGAATGGATGCGTGGATGAGTGGATGGATGGATGCATGGATGGATGGATGGATGAGTGGATGCATGGATGAGTGGATGGATGCATGGATGGGTGGGTGGTTGGATGGGTGGATGGGTGGATGGATGAATGGCTGGCTGGCTGGATGGATGGATGGATGGATGGATGGATGAGTGAATGGATGGATGGATGGATGGATGGATGAGTGAGTAAATAGATGGATGAGTGGATGGATGGATGGGTGGATGGATGGATGGATGAATGGATGGATGGATGGATGAGTGAATAAATGGATGAGTTAATGGATGGATGGATAGATGAGTGGATGGATAGATGGATGGTTGGATGGATGGATGCATGCATGCATGGATGCATGGATGAGTGGGTGCATGGATGGATGGATGGATGGATGGATGGATGGATGAATGGATAGATGGGTGAATGGGTAGATGGATGGCTGGAAAGAAGGAAGGAAGGAAGGAAGGAAGGAAGGAAGGAAGGAAGGAAGGAAGAACAGATAGATGGGTAGATACAGCCCTGGCCCCAGAGTTGGCTCTTCCTGCTGACCACTGTATCCCCACTCTCCTTGCACCGCTGCTGATTTAGAAATGGGTATACGGCTCCTCTGTGGTAGGTGAGTTCAGGCATTCGGATTGCTCCCGCATTTGACACACTGTGGAGGGCTTTCCCGCAACGCAGCCTCTGCCAAAAGCAGGCGACGGAACCCTGGTGGCAGAGTTGTCTGCGTTCATGCCACAAAGGCTGAGAGAGCACCAAATCCGCACGTGGCATGTGCCCAGGCCAACTCTGCGCCGAGACCAAAGAGCAGCCGTGGCAGAGACGGAGATGGAAAATTCCAAGAAACCCTCAGAGAGCCTCCGGGTCTGGCTGCTTCCCAAGTGCACCGCGGGGGGTGTGGTGGTGGGGGGAGCAGCGAGGCCTCCGGGTGGCCAGCTCCTGGGGGGCCGGGTGACCGGGTGGGGCAGGAAGACGGCCCCTGGTCCTCAGGGAGAGAACACCCCGCTCCCCCGCCCCAGGGCCTGGGACCGCGCCTCTCCCCGGAACAGACAGTCTTACTTTCCAGGCAGACGGTGTTCTTTTGAAAGGAGCAGTCTCCCCAAGGACGCAGTCTAATCAGCTTTCCCACAGCTCTCCGCCCTCGGACCGGGTGCAGCCCCCACCCCCCGCCGGGGTGCGTCCCCCGCCTTCTTTTGCAGGGGAAGGCTTGTCCTTGGGAAGCGCTTGCACTCCTCCTCCCCCTGCAGAGAGGAGGCTGCACGCTTTGGGCCGGTGGAGAATTTGCTTTGTCTTTTTTTTTGCTTTGTCTCTTTCTGTTTTGTTTTGTTTTGTTTTGTTTTACAGCAGCTGTGAAACAGTGAAAGTTCTCAACAGCAAAAAGGCTCCTGGTTTAAAACGAGATTACTGAGCACAAAGACCATCTTTTGTCATAAACTATAGCAAGAAAGACTATAGACCACTAGGATGAAAAACATGCACATTTTTTTTCGGAAGAATTATGGAATTAAGAATTCAGGCCCTCACTGGTTTGGCTCAGTGGATAGAGTGTCGGCCTGTGGACTCAAGGGTCCCCGGTTCTATTCCAGCCCAGGCCAGCCAATCAATGATCGGCATATACATGACATGTTCATTGATAACCGTACAGACAACAGTGATGCCACCACAGCTTAAAGGCGGCCTGCTGCCTACAGAAGCACCCAGAAGGATCCAGAGCCACTCACTGGGGTCCTTACCCGACCGCTGTCCTCGTTCAGTGGGGAGGCAGCTGGGACCATTTGCCAGTGGCGGCACCGCCTCTGGCTCCTGGAGATTCTCTGATCAAGAAAATCAGGGCGAGTGGGTAATGTAGTGGGCTTAGGGGTGGGCTTTAAGACTCCATGGAGGTGCTGTCCAACTTTCACAGTGCCATATATGTATATTAATATTTACATATATATATTACAAGAAAATGTATATAATAATTTATTATGAAATACATATGAATTTTTTTAGGGACAGAAAAGATAGAAAGACCAATGATGAGAGAGGATCATGGATCGGCTGCCTCCTGCACTCCCCACACTGGGGACTGAACCTGTAACCCGGGCCTGTGCCCTGACCGGGAATCAGAACGTGACCTCCTGGTTCATAGGTCGCTTAACACCTGAGCCACGCGGCCGGGCCACAGAAATACTCAGTTCAAGGCTTGGCGTAGGGTGGGGCTGGGTGGTGGGAGGTGGAGGGGGAAAATAGGGGACATCTATAGAAAATACAAGTAAAAATAAAAAAAATATCTAAATGCCAATACCGGTTTGGCTCAATGGATAGAGCATCGGCCTGTGGACTGAAAGGTCCCGGTTTTGATTCCCGTCAAGGGCATGTACCTTGGTGGCGGGCACATCTCCACTGTGGGGCGTGCAGGAGGCAGCTGATCGATGTCTCTCTCTCATTGATGTTTCTGACTTTCTATCCCTCTCCCTTCCTCTCTGTAAAACATCAATAAAATATATTAAATATATATAGACATATAGATATATAGATATTCTTATTTATAAAAATAAATAACTAAAGATAAACAATAAAAATAAACTTAAAGGAACAATGATCTATTTCTAAAAAAATAAGAGAAATGGATAAGGAAAATTAGGAAAACAATTGAAACAAACTAAACTCTATTTCTGTAGTTTTCTAAAAATGTGAAATAAATGTGTTAATAGAAAACGTACATGAAATGCAATAAAGTCTTAACTCCAACACAGGTCATCAAGCAAGACAATCCGAAGAGCTCACTGAAGAGTTAAAGGCACAGGAACATAATTTCTGGGCAACACGTTATTCCTGTAACAGAAACTCTCTTAGTCACTTGATGTCTGCCCTCTCGTTTTACTGCTCTCCTGAGAATAAGCCCATTAAGAGTATTTTACGACCCGCAGTTCAGCCCTTTAACAATTCTGTTCACACATGAGCTAATGCGCACCCTGAGCTGGGTGTTCGGTGTTGAGGTCAAGGATTTTTTCCTTTCTTAATTCTTATTCTCAACTATAAATTTATATATAATAAATCACGGAACCACCCCGGCCCCAGGATAAAAGCATTCTAGTTCGGGGATGAGTCATAAGAGAGAAGACGCTGCTCTGACTGAGCTCATTTTCCTTCCTGACCTGGGAAGACTTCATTATTCTTCAAAAAAATATTTTCTTTGTTGTTAATCCTCGCCCCAGGGTATTTTCCCATTGTTATTTAGAGAGAATGGAAGGGGTAGGAGGAGAAGGAGGAGAGACAGAGAGAGAGAGAGAGACAGAGAGAGAGAGAGACAGAGAGAGAGAGAGGAGAGAGAGAGAGACAGAGACAGAGAGAGACAGAGACAGAGACAGAGAGAGACAGAGAGAGAGAGGAGAGAGACAGAGAGAGAGAGAGAGAGAGAGAGAGAGAGAGAGAGAGAGAGAAACATCGATGTGAGAGAGACGCATCGGTTGGTTGCCTCCTGCAGGGGCCCTGACTGGGGCAGGACGGAACCCGAAGCCCAGATTCGTGCACGTGACTGGGACTCAAACCCTCCACCCTTTGGCAGGTGGGCGGCTGCTCTAACCACTGCTCTCACCACTCACTCCGAAGGCCCTGGTCGCACCCGAGGTCGGGAGTTGAGGGCGGAGTCTCTCTCCAGCAGGGAGGCCCACCCTGAGTTACAGGAGGTTGTAGGGAGTCACGGGCTGAGGCGGGACACGGAGTGGCAGTGGGTCACTGGGAACCACCACCGGGGGGCGGAGCAGCCCCCAGCGCGTGTCTGCTGACCCCACGGGGAAGGACTGCCCGGAGCGCCGGGAGAGGGGGACCCAGGACCAAGCTGGAGCCCCACTGAGAGGGCAGCGCTGGGGTTCGATCCCTGAAGGCCTCCAGAGAGCTTCCTGCCCCCCTCCCGTCTCCTCTCCTCCTCTCCCCTCCCATGGCCACCCCTGCCCCAGGCACCTGTCCCCTCCCCTCCCCTCCACTCCCCTCCCATGGCCACACCTGCCCCAGGCACCTGTCCCCTCCCCTCCCTCCCATCCCCACCCCTGCCCCAGGTACCTCTCCCCTTCCCCCGGCACCTGGGGACCAAGCCATCACAGGTGCACGTGAGCCTGTGCTCCTGGACCTGAAGGAATGGAAGGGAGAGGAAGGGATCCGACAGAGGAGCATGAAGTGGGAATGGCAAAGCCTGGAAGAAGGCAGAGAATCCGGAGGAGAGGAGGGAGGCTGGTGGGCTTCGGGCCTCAGAGAGGGGCCGGGGAGAGGAGAGCAGAGGAGGGGAAGGGAGGGAGGGGAGGAGAAGGCGGGCCAGGGGCTCAGAGGGTGAGGACGGGGCACCGCTCCAGCCTCCAGCCGGGGCAGAGCAGAGCTGAGCCTCGCCGCTCGGAATTCCTTTTACCAAACCGTCGCCCAGCCCCACGCACAGGCCGGTCCCGCTCAGGGCAGGTGCTGCCCGTCCCCCCTGGGTTGGGCTCCCGCACGGAGCGCCTGCCCCTGGTGGCCGGTGCCCGTCCTGGCGGCTGGCCGTTGCGCTGGGTTCAGCCGTCCGGCGATCGGCATAGGAGGGCTCTGTGACGGAGGACTCTGTGCAGGACGTCCCGCTGACCTGAACAGGACCGGCCCAGGTGTCTGGGTGGAAGCCGCCCCTCCTGCCTGCTGACGCCCGCTCCCTGCGTGCCGGGTGCGCCGTGGATGTTGAAGTCGGGGGACGGGAGGGGATGTCTGAGCAGACACGCGGCCTTGGGCTCACATTGCACGGGAGCTGGCAGACCCGGCGGTGCCAGCCTGCGCTCCTCCACCCGCTGCTCCCGCCGGGGGCTCCAGGTGGCACTGCCGAGCCCAGCCAACCGGCAGGCACAGCGGCTCCGAGCCCCGATGCTGGCGAGGAGGCCAGGACACCTGCCCTCGAGGCTCACGCCGACTGTGAGGTCCACAGGCGCCAGCTGGGTGTCTGCCGAAGACGGAACATTATTATTGTTATTTTTTAAAATATATTTTATTGATTTTTTACAGAGAGGAAGGGAGAGGGATAGAGAGTCAGAAACATCGATGAGATGCATCCATCAGCCGCCTCCTGCACGCCCCCCACTGGAGATTTGCCCAAAAGCAAGGTACATGCCCCCGACCGGAATCGAACCTGGGACCTTTCAGTCCGCAGGCCGATGCTCTATCCACTGAGCCACACCGGGCTCGGCAGTGACATTATTGTTATTGCCACGAAGAGAGGTCACGGGGACATCATAGCACATTCAAAACCATCGCTCAGTCAGTGGGATAAAGAACGTGGTCAGGCCGAAACCGGTGTGGCTCAGTGAATAGAGCATCGGCCTGCGAACTGAAGAGTCCCAGGTTCGATTCCGGTCAAGGACATGGACCTTGGTGGCGGGCACATCCCCAGTGGGGGGCGTGCAAGAGGCGGCTGATCGATGTCTCTCATTGATGTGTCTAACTCTCTATTCCTCTCCCTTCCTCTCTGTAAAAAAAAAATCAATAAAATATATTAAAAAAAAAACACAAAAAAAACTAATATATGCCACAATGCAAATTAGAAAAAAAAAAAAGAAAGAATGTGATCAAATGCTGGTGGTGGGGGAGAAGGGAGCCTTCCCTCAGTCTGGCCTGCACCCTCTCCAATCCAGGACCCCTGCAGAATCAGGCCTAAACCAGCAGGTGGACATCCCTCTCACAATCCGGGACCTCTGGCTTCTAACTGCTCGCCTGCCTGCCTGCCTGCCTGATCACCCTCTAACTGCGCACCTGCCAGCCTGATTGTCCCCTAACTGCCCACCTGCCTGCCTGATCACCCCCTAACTGCCCACCTGCCAATATACTGTTGGGCCTCCCTCTGTGGGGAGAGAGCTGGCAGGTGCTGCTGGCCGGTGGCCTGGGCCTCCCTCTGTGGGGCAGAGGGTCCCAGCCGAGGCTCCGCTATTGCTCCCCGCCCACAGGGAGGCCCCGCCCACCTTGCCTGGGCTCCACCATGGACCCCCACTTGGCCTGATTGCGCCCCTAACTGCTTGCTCCCCTGCCTGCCTGATCGCCCCTAACCACCTCTGCCTCAGCCCCCCACCACCACCGTGACATTGTGAGAGAGGAAGGCAGATGGACGGGGAGACGTCTGGTCGATCCGGTCTCATTAGCATATGGCCCTTTTATTAGTATAGAGCAGTGGTTCTCCACCTTCCTGAGGCCGAGACCCTTGCATACAGCTCCTCATGGGGTGGTGACCCCCAACCATGAAATGTTGCTGCTGTGATGCATCGTGATGTCAATATCTGCATTTTCCGATGGTCTTAGGCGACCCCTGTGAAAGGGTCGTTCAACACCCAAAGGGGTCGCGACCCACAGGTTGAGAACCGCTGGTATAGAAGGTTTAGCTTTGAAAATGGTTTTCCACCAGTTACATCAAAAGAGAATTTGACCACCAAGAATCGATTAAAGAAAAACAAACAACACACAATCATTTTAAGGAAATTGAGAGTCGTGGTTAATATTCAGACAATTCCTGAACCCTAATTTTTTTTAAAATATTTTTTTTTATTGGTTTCAGAGAGAAAAGAGAGAGATAGAAACATCCATGATGAGAGAGAATCATGGATCGGCTGCCTCCTCCACAGCCCCCTCCTGGTGATGGATTTCACAACCCGGGCTTTGTGCGTGGACGGGGAATTGAACCCTGACCTCCCGGTTCCCAGGACGGTGCTCAACCCCTGACCCACCCTGGCTGGGCCGAACCCTCCTGTTTCACATCCCAGAGCCACAGGCGGTGGCCTGGTGAATAGGCGTCCCGGGGAGGACATTCCAAACGCCGTGAGAACACGCCTGTCTCCTCCACGGCCTGCACTTGTGAGCAGAGTGCTGCACGCAGCCAGCTCCCATCCCCGGCCCCTGGCTGGCATCTTGTTCTCGTTTGGCTTCCCAGTCACGTGGCGCCCTCGGGACCGGCTCCGTCAGCGGGAAAGCACGCCGCTGCCCTGCTGGCCGGGCCGGGCGGGGGCGGTGAGAATCCATCCCGGCGGCGTCACCCTGCACTTCCCCGCCTCAAAGCCGCCCTTGTTCGAGGCGGAAAATGCACCAGCGGAGCAACGTGAAAAACAGCTCTCCTTGCTCTTCATACCCACTTCCTCTGCGATCCGACAACATAGGAAAAACATGGCCCCACAGGAAACACACACACTCACACTCACACACACACTCACACACACAC